>JAPFBE010000053.1:0-223540 GCA_034336665.1 Luscinia megarhynchos
TATGCCCATAGAGAGTCCAGATTGGGAACTCTTTACCGATGGAAGCAGCTTCATGAAAAATGGTAAAAGGATGACAGGCTATGCAGTGATCACACAGGATAAGGTGCTCGAGGCAAAGGCCCTGCCAGCAGATGTGTCATCGCAGAAAGCTGAGCTGATTGCACTAACAAGAGCTCTAGACCTGAGTGAGGGAAAAAAGGTAAATATATGGACTGATTCCAAATATGCATTTAGTGTTGTCCATGCCCATGGAGCCATTTGGAAAGAGAGAGGACTTTTGAATGCTCAAGGTAATCAAATTAAGCATGCTGAGCAAATACTCGCCCTCTTAGAGAGCATTAAAAGACCCGCAGAAGTAGTTATCATGCACTGTAGAGGTCACCAAAAGGGAAAAACCGCTCCAGAATTGGGAAATTGTTTTGCTGATAGAACAGCAAGAAGGATTGCAGAAAAAGGTATTCTTGCAGTGATTCCACAAAAAGAGATTGATTTGTCAGGATACACCCCAAAATATGATCAAGCAGACCACAAACTAATAAAATCCCTTAAAGCTGAAATCACAGAAGGTGGGTGGGCTGTTATCCCAACGAACCAGGTGGTAGTCCCACCCCTGATCCTTCGGGAATTAGTTCAGAGAGAACACGAAACCACACATTTCGGGGTTGAAAACCTTTTGAAACACCTAAGAAAGGTAGTAATAGGAAAAGGAATGATTGATATTATACAATCAGTAGTAAGTAAATGTGAGATTTGCTGTAAAAACAAACCCGACACAAGAAAGAGAGTTGTATTAGGAGTGACAAAGGCAAGAGATCTTCCTGGGGATTACTGGCAAATAGATTTTCGCGGAGTTACCACGCAAAAGAGGGATACCGGTACATACTGGTATTGGTTGACACCTTCAGTGGATGGCCGGAAGCTTACCCCTGTCGTACTAACACAGCTAAGGAGGTGGTGAAAGTTTTGCTTAACCACATAATTCCGAGATTTGGTGTTCCCTTGGGAATATCATCAGATAGGGGACCACACTTTGTTGCAACGGTGGTTAAAAATGTTAGCCAGATTTTGGGAATTACTTGGGATCTACACACACCTTATAGACCCCAAGCGAGTGGTAAAGTTGAACGTATGAATGGGACTCTTAAAAGACAAATTAGTAAAATTTGTCAGGAGACATCCATGATGTGGGTTCAGGCCCTACCTATAGCTTTACTGAGAATTCGCATCCAACCGAGGCGGAGGGGTAACACCAGCCCCTACAAAATACTGTATGGCAGACTGTATCAAAGTCCACACATTCCAGGCGAAATTCATTTGAAGGGGAAATGTGATTTGCAGCGCTATTTAACGGCTTTAGGTTCCACTTTACAGAAGCTTCAGCGTTACATCGTGTTATCCAGACCCATAGGACTGGACACACCCGCACATCCATTCCAACCTGGAGGCTGGGTCTATGTGAAATGGTGGGACAGTGATCCTCTGCAAGCTAAGTGGAAAGGGCCATTCAAAGTCCTGCTGACAACCTTTACTGCAGTTAAAGTTGCTGATAGAGGACCCTGGATTCACTATTCCAGAATTAAGAAAGCTTCAGCTCCCGAGCAATTGTAACAACAAAGACTGACATTAATGATAACATATTTTAAGTGATTTCTCTTTTGTATTTAATTACTATTCTTCTTTATATAACATTTGACTATATCAAATATTATTCTTATTAGATGTTTATTGTTATTAGGTTTATGTTTATTAGTATGTATTTACTATTAGATATCTATGTAATGTTAGAATTTTTGTTATTAGATACTTGTCGGTTATTGGGAGTTTACTGTTAGTAAAATTTAAAATAGAGACTTAACAAGGTAGAGGCCTTGTCAAGCCTCTAAAGGGGGGAAATGATGCCTTAAGTTTGGAGCTTTCTGTTCTGTTCCGTTGTGCTTAGGGTGGTGAAGACAAAATAGTCCGATTCCAGCTATTGATTCAAGGACAGTTTCTTCAAACTTTAGGCCCTAAGTATAAACAATGTGAGAAGAGGAGGGCGGGCCATCCAGGAGAAAAGGAGGATAACACCTTACAATTTGAGACTATTAATTGGATGGCTGACTCCTGTATGTAAATGAACTAAAGTTTATAAAAATGTAAAATCATGTGACCAAGCTCTTTTTTGCATCCACCTTGGAGCCACTCGGGCAGGGCAGGGGCCACGCTGTGGCACTGTTACTGCCAGGGTGTGGCCTTTGAAGGCCTTTCAATAAATACTCATTTTATTTCCCCTAACTCTGTGTGATCTCTGTTCCAGCTCCAAAAGGCAACACCACCAGTGCCCAGATCTGGAAATTTCCCAGTGCCAGAAAGGTCACTGCTCAGATCATATGTTTGCCAGCTCTGCCAATGCCTAGATCCAGAAAATTACAAGTACTGGCAGAGCCCAAGTTGAGGAATTTGCTGGCACAGAAAGCAAAAATCCACAAATTTCCTGGTGCCAGCACAGCCCAAGTCCAGGAATTTGCTGATACAGAAAGCCAAAATATGTCAATTTTCTTGGTGCTGGCTCTGGAACCACCCAGATCTGGTGTTTGCTGGCACCGCCAATGTCCAGATCCAGAAAATTGCTGGTATTGGCAGAGCCCAAGTCCCACAGTTTGCTGGAAGAGAAAGCCAAATTGCATCAATTTCCCAGCCATGGCACCAGTACCATCTAGATCAGGTGTTTGCTAGCATTGCCAGTGCCCAGATCCCAAAATTTCCCCGTGCCAGCACAGCCCATGTCAAGCAAGTTGCTGGCACAGAAAGCCAAAATCTGGAAATTTCCCAGTGCCGGCACTGGCACCGCCCAAATTTGTGTTTCCTGGCACCAGTACCAGATCTTACAGTTTCCTGGTGCCAGCGTAGCCCAAGTCCAGGAATTTAGTGGCACAGGAAGCCAAAATTCAGCAATTTCTCTGTTCTAGCACAGATCGACTCCGACAATTTGCTGTCACAGAAAGCCAATATCAGGCAGCTTCCTGGTGCTGACTCTGGCAGCCCCAGATTTGGTCTTTGCCAGCACCACCAGTGCCTAGATCCAGAAATTTACTGGTGCCAGTATAGCTGAATTCCAGCAATTTGCGGGTAATTAAATCCAAAAATCAGAAATTTACTGGTGCCGGCACAGCCCAAATCCAGCAACTTGCTGGCACAGAAAGGCAAAATATGTCAATTTCCCAGTGCTGGTCTGGCACTGCCCAGATCTGGTGTCTGCTAGCACCAGCAATGCCCAGATCCAGAAAATTACTGGTGCAGCCAGAGCACAGGTCCAACAGTTTGCTGGCACAGAGAGCCAAAATCCAGAAATTTCTCAGTGCTGGCACTTGCACTATGCAAACTTTAGTTTCCTGGCACCACCAGTGCCCAGATCTTACAATTTCCCAGTGCTGACATAGCCCTAGTCCAGCAATTTGCTGGCATAGAAAGTAAAAACCTCACCATTTCCCGTCCCAGCACAGGCAGCGCCCAGATCAGGAGTTTGCTGGCACTGCCAGTACCCAAATCCAGAAATTTCCTGGTGTCAGCACAGCCAAAGTCCAGCAATTTGCTGGCACAGTAGGAAAATTCTGGCAATTTCCTGCTGCTGGCACAGTCCAGGTCCAGCAGTTTGCTGGAATAGGCAGCCAAAATCTGGGAATTTCCTGGTGCTGGCATGGCCCAAATCCAGCAATTTGCTGTCAAAGGAATCCAAAATCTGACTATTTTTCCTGGCACTGGCTATGGCACTGCCCAGATCTGGTGTTTGCTGGCACTGCCAGTGCCCAGATCCAGAAATTTCCCAGTGCCAGCACAGACCATGTCCAGCAAGTTGCTGGCACAGAAAGCAAAATATCTAGAAATTTCCGCTGCTGGCACAGCGAGATCCAACAATTTGCTGGTATAGAAAGCCAAAATCTGGAAATTTCCTGGTGCTGGCTCTGGCAACCCCCCAGATTTGGTCCTTGCTGGCACTATGTGTGCCCAGAACCAGAAATTTCCTTGTGCCAGTACAGCCCAAGCCCAACAATTTGCCCACAAAGGAAGCCAAAATCTGGCATTTTCCCATTGCTGGCTTTGGAATCACCCAGATTTGGTGTTTGCCGGCACCACCAGAGCCTAGATCCAGAAAATTACCAGAGCCAGCATAGCCAAATTCCAACAATTTGCTGGTAATGAAAACCAAAAAAACCCAGAAATTTGCTGGTGCTGGCACAGCCCAAGTCCAGCAATTTTCTGGCACAGAAAGATTAGTTCTTTATGCTGTTAATAAAGTTTTCTTTACACCCTTTAAGTTTTAAGCCTGCCTTGCTTTTACTCCTAAACCTATCTCACAGTAGAAAATGAGTATATTGAAATTAACAAATCTAAACCACAACACTAATTGGTCCTTCCACCTGGTTCAAACTGAAACCAACACATCTTTTAGTAGAAAATGTGGGCAATTGATAAAAAAGAGGAAAGGAAAAATAACCAACTCCCAAGAGCTATAGAAAAGTAAATGGTGTAATAGCCAGAAAAGCTGGCAAGGCCATCAATTACTGAATGGTGTGGGAACCAGAAAAAGCCGGCAAGGGTGTCAATTACTTAACGGCGTGGAAGCTAGGGAAGCAAAAAAGATGAAAACTAAAGAAAAAGTCAACCAAAGATACGGGTGGATTTGTCTCTGTGGATGAACATCCATACCTATTAAGGTATGGGCTGATTTTCTAAAGGAGTGGGATATAGATTACGAGGAAGAAACTCTCTTAGACTTAGTATCATGGACAAAACAACAGGGAATGGAACCAACTAAAGAGACTGAGTTAAATATGAATAATTGGACACAGACTGGGAAATATATGATGGATGACACTTCGAAAGGCAATCAAAGTGCAGTTAAAGTTTTAAGAGCTTAGACACTCATCTTGAACTTGATAAAGAAGATAAAATCCGATTTGCGTAGTGGGGCCTGGGGTGGTGGAAGAGTGGAGGGTGGTAGCCAGACCCAGGCAGGCAGCAGCGAGTAGGATGCTGTAACCAGACCATGTGGACTGGCCCCCAGTGGGGCGGTGGGGTAGGGGGAGCAGCTGAACCCTGGTGGGCAGTGGCATGATGGATTGCGCAGTTCCCCCACGTGGAGCATCCTCGGCCGGTGGCAGTGCCGAGGGGACAGTCCAGCGAGTGGAGGTGGCAGCACCAGCAGCAGGCTCAGTCCCCAGCAAGTGCAGTCATAGCAGACAGCCAGCCCATGGTCACTGAAGAGGCTCTGCCCAGCAGCAAATCCTTGGCAGCTGGCAGAAAGAGCCCATGCCACAGGGCTGCTGCTGCACAGGGCCAGAACACCCCGTGTCAGTGCAGCCAAGCTGGAGCACCCCGCACTGCCCTGCCCTGCTGTGCTGGAGCACACAGCAGCCGCTCAAGCTGCTGTGCTGGGTCACAGCATCCGCACAGCCCTGAGCCTCCGCGTTGAGCGACTGCCTCAGGGCCCTGCTGCCATGCCATGTGGCCACCGGGCCCACCTCCTCACCCCTTGTCGCCCAAGCCAACCATGCCCATCGTCACCGTGGAAATGCCTGGACCACTTCTACCCAGAGCTGATTGCTTTGGCTACAGCCCCAGTGAGACATCACTATGGGTGCCCAGACACAGAGCCAATGGCACTCCCAGAAATGCACTGGAACCAAGAAATAGCAACACCAGGGCACTGGACCCCCACTCCTGCTCCCGATATTGACCCTGCTTCTGCTATTGCCACAGCCCCTGCATTCTCATCACATCAGCAGCCGAGACTGGAACAGCCCCAAGGAGCCACATCGCTGATGGACACATGAGACACCCATGGAGGGAACACAAGCCTCCACTCTGCTGCGAAGCCCGAGAAGAAGCACTCGCAGTAGTGTCAGCATCAGCTCCATCGAGGAGGTTTTGATTCGATAGCATCCCCACTTGCAACCTGGTTATTTCTGGATGGAGGTGAAACAAAAAGCAAAGGAAAGTGGAGATATAGAGCGAGCTGAACTAATTTCTGTGCCCATGTCTTCACCGTTACAAGAGGACTGCCAAAAAGGGTGGGGGGGGCAAGGGAGAGGAACAATTGTAGTATTCCCAGTTGTACTGGTGTTGGGGGTTGAGTGTTTTTCTATTACTGTGTCAATTTAAAGAATTTTTCCCATCATCATGCCAATGGAGCTGGCCGGGTTACACCCAGGACCTTTGATGACTCTGGATAAAAGGGGGTAGGTGGGAGCTGGGCTTCCACAGGGGCACTCGTGCTTCCGGAGGGGGGATTTGTGTTTCCAGCAAGCTCGGAGGAGGGTCCCCGTCTCCAGCCACGTGGCTGAATGCAGGAGAGCCAGACCCTGTGCGATCACCTGCCCTGCATCCGCCCCGCTGCAGCTCCTGCCTGTGCGGACACAGCTGATCACCCGGACACAGACGGTGAGCGAGGAGCTGCCCTCCAGCCACTCCTACCCGAGACCAGCGTGGTCGCTGCTGCCCTCCCGCCCGGCGCTCCCGCCTGCTCTCCATGGCTGTCGGTCTTTGTACCGTCTGCAGCACTGGGACCGAGCGCAGAGAGAGTGTGCCTGCAGCTAAATAAAGGACTGGGACCGAGTTATCTGTTCTGTTTTGTTGGTAATTTTAACAACTACTATTGTTTCTGCTTATATGGTTAGATATATTAGTAAAGGAGCTGTTATTCCTACCTCCTTCTCTCTGCCTCACAGTTTTTGATTCAAACAATTATAATACTTGGGGGGAATGGAATTAAAATCTCTATTTCAAAGGAAACTTCTGCCTTTATTCGCAGACACCTGTCCTTCAAACCAGGACACCAAGCTCACCTGAACTCTTCAATACTAGCCCAAGTAAAAGAATTAGAGATGCAAGCCCTAAATAAGATAACTCTCTGTGCCAACTC
The DNA here is from genome assembly GCA_034336665.1 of Luscinia megarhynchos. Taxonomy (NCBI): domain Eukaryota; kingdom Metazoa; phylum Chordata; class Aves; order Passeriformes; family Muscicapidae; genus Luscinia; species Luscinia megarhynchos. The sequence goes on from JAPFBE010000053.1 coordinate 6,902, forward strand.
AAAGATATTCAAGTATAAGACAAATCCCCAATGAAATATATATGCAGTTCATAGAACGCATACAGGATGCTATGGAAAAACGCATCATAAACAGCAAAGCAAGGAGCCAATTAATACTACAATTAGCAAGAGATAACACAAACGAGGACTGTAGAAATATTATAGATGCATTGCCTAATGAAAATCCATCCCAAGAGGAAATTATTAAAGCTTGCACAAAGGTTGAGACTGGTTCACATCACATGTATATATTAGCTAACATTATTACAGCTGCTGTTAAATAACACCTCAGTGCTACAGGTGCAGACAGCAAGGCCACACGAAGATGAGCTGTCCTCACAAATCTGCCCCACCAGGGAAATTTCAAGGACAGAGAAATGCAAATTTGAGCTGCGGTCGATGTGGCAGGTCCAGACATGCAACCAAGCTATGCAAATCAAAATATCATATTAATGGACCAGGGAAACGAGAAGCTGAATGCAAAGGGGAAACATGTGATGACACAGGTGTTTTCCCACCCTCCAGTACAAGCCTGTGTGAGCAGCTCACAGAAAAGACAAGAGAGTCAGCTGGCATGGATGTTTCCACCTCAGTCCCAATAGCCATCAACTCATTACAGGTACACAAAGTTCCTCTTGAGGCCCAGGGGCCCATAGGGAAAGGACTGAGTGTTCTCCTTATAGGGAGATCCAGTGCCAATTTACAAGGTATCTATGTGTACCCTGGTGTCATAGATGCCAATTTTACAGGTCAAATACAAGCCATGATGTCAAACCCTACTCCACCCGTGACTATCCTTGCAAAGACTCACATTGCACAATTTATTCCTTTTAAGTCTTGTGTCCCCAAAGTTGATTCTAGGGAGTGAGGAGGACAGGACAGCTCCAGGTGTACTGGACTCCAGGTCATGGGTGATCAAATACCTAATATGGTTTGTATTGTTACAATGCCTAAAGCAGAGCCTTCAGAGATAAAAGTCAGTGGGATGATGGACACAGGGCAACATCACCATCGTCTCTACCAACATATGGCCTTCATCATTGCCTACCACAGCACCAGAGGGACCACACAGATCTACTTGAGCAGCAATCCTGTGTTGATCAAAAATCCTGAAGGCCAAACAGCTACAATTTGGCCATACATCACAGCTGCACCACTGAACCTGTAGGGTGGGATATTCTATTTGCATGGGGCATCCAGGTAGGGACAGATTTTTGTCAAGATCGTTTTGGGTTTAGGTCTTCAAAGAGCAGAGCAGTTGTTAGTGGCTCTAAAGTTGTTTATTGTAAAAGGCACATCAGTCTCAAAAGGCAAAGTGTCCCAAGTGTTAAAGTCCATGCTAAAAGGTTTGGCATAGAGTCTCAAATAGAAGTAAAGTCCCAATTAGAAGTAGAAGCACCTCTCTGGTGCGAGGCCAGAGAGGGCTGAAGTTGCATCCGCAGCTCCTATCTTCCAGGAGATGCTGATGGCAGTGAGGAGAGAGAAGAGAGAGAGAGTCTCTCCCCAGTGTGGTAATGCTGAACAAGTTTAGGCCACAGTGGACATGTCTGAACAAATCCAGGCCTTGCTCTGTATTGTGTGCACCAGCCAAAAACCATATTTAGCTGCTTTTCTCCATGTTTTGCCGCCTAGTTGTTTTTTCTGCATATTTCACTGTTCTTTCACATGTTTAGCAGTTTTCTGTATATTTCTTAGTTTAGACCAATGTTCATAACAGGTGCACAGGATGAACCATTTTTAGGTGTTTTTCGACAACTTGTTGAGACCCCTCAAGGCCGCTGAAACATAAATCGGCTTCTGCATAATCATACTGGTTTGCTGTCCAGAAGTCCTATTTCTCCCGCATCCCAGTGCACAGATTCATATTTTAAAGTTACCCAATGAGCTAAAAACATGAATCTGAAAACATTTCTTCTAAACCTATTAGAATTCTAGTTTTATTATACAAAAGTTTATGAATAATTTGTGCATATACCCTTTTCTATCTGAAGAATGTAAGCAATATTCTTACTGTATTTTTATTATGTCTAGAACTATGTTTTTGAGCTCTCACTACAGCTTATTTTTGAGACTTGTTTTCTATACTAATGTTTAGAACTATGTTTTTGAGCTCTCACTGAAGCTTGTTTTTCACACTAAATTTTAAGGCTTTTACTTTTTAAGGCATTTAAAACATACTCTTATTTACTTTAACTAACTTACTTACTTAAAACTTAAGCTTACACCTCTATTTCATGTATGAGTGGCCTAATATACTTTAACCCATCCAAAGGTTTTAATTCAATTCCTGCACTCTGATCTCTCTCTGAAGAATTCAGAGAGGCCTCTGTTTCACACATTCCACCAAATTTTTAACAGGGGCCATTGTATTAAAGGGTGTAAAACATCCCACACTAGCTCAGAAGTGACTCACTACTCAGCCTCTGTGGGTACCACAGTGGTTCCTTTAAAAAGAGAAACTAGGTGCCCTCAAAACCCTGGTACAGGAGCAATCGGTTCAAGGACACATAGAGCCATCTATGAGCCCTTGGAACACTCCAGTATTTGTCATAAAAAAAGAAAACTGGTAAGTGAAGGACACTTCATGACCTGAGAAAAATTAATTTAGTAATGGAGAGCATGGGCACTTTGCAACCTGGTATGCCATCTCCTACAATGATACCTGCCTCATGGGACATTCTGATTGTGGACTTGAAAAATTGTTTTTTCACTATTCCTTTACACGCAGATGATACCCCACTCCCACCCTAATTCCCTGTTAGCCCCTTACCCTAACCTCACCCTTGTGCCACCTCCATGTCCCTGATGCTCTCCCCGCCCTGCTCATCCCATGTACTAAACCCTGGACTCTTACAAAAGCCTTTGCCTTTGTTCCCCGAACCCTGGATCCATGTGTGGCTGAAATAAACATTTCTGTAAAACTTTGCAATAGCCTTTCCTGCTCATTCACCCCAAGCAACATCTAAGTGCAACAGATTCCTCAGCAGACACTTTGGTGAAGGTCACCCCAGCCACATCCTGAGCCATAAGGACACAGACAAGTTTCAGATACAGAACTCTGTCCAGAGCTGTCAGGGAAGGGAAGAAGGGAGGGAGGGAAGCAAAAGGTAGGCAGGAAGGAAAGCGATGGGATAATCACAGTCCTGGAGGCAAAGCCTGGGCTTGGTGTTGATACTATTTTACACACAGATAGCTGTGACTGTCTCTGGACATTAATTCTCGTGCTCAGTCCATTCTTTCAGATCTTGAAGTGAGTTGGAGGCTTTGGGAGTCTTGAGTGGTCACTTCTCCCCCCACTAGATCAATCTTTGGTCAACAGATCCTGCCCTTTCCTGTGCTGATGCTGTCTTTTTTCTGTTGTGTCTCCACTGGAGCAAGGAGGTTTGTGCCAGAAAAGTGGTGCCCTACCTGTGCACAGCCCCTTCCACAATCACATAGTGTTCCTGCTTCTTCACCAACAGTCCTTGGATGGCTCTTTGTGTTTGAGACATCTCCATCAGCCCCTTCTCTTCTGGGCTCCTCCCCACACCAACAATAAGCTGCTCCTAATTGACCTTGGTGCCAGTTAATAAACAGATCTTTGAAAGTGTAACTACTTTAGAAAATAAATCCTGATCCCTTTGTTGTCATCAACTATCTGTAAGAAAGGATAGTGTTGGTGTAAAGCAAAATAGGGCTTAATATTGGCTCACTTTAGAAGTTCCTCTGCACCATCCCTGCACCCTGGACCGAAAAATATTTCTCACTAAAAATCTAGCACTACATTAGTATCTTTGACATCCTGCCTCCAAAAGAATAACTACAGATATGAAAAATTATGCCACTCCAATATTAAATAAAAGCTTACTGCTATTTAATAAAAGCATCCCTAACATCTCACCATAAACATGACACCTAATGTAACTCTAACCCACCCAAACTTTAAGTCCTAGCCCTGCTCCTAACCAAACCACAGCCCTAACCCTAACCACTAACCCCTAACTATAACCTCTAATCCCAACTGTAACCCAAACCAATTTCTTTTTACTTTGCCCTTGATTTCAGTGTTGGGGCCCTTGGCTGTGCTGGTGGTGTCCAGGTGATGGTACACCTGTGTGCAACCCAGCTGTTGTCTGGGCAGAGTATCATATTGCAGCAGGTGTTATCCAGATGGATCCACACCTGTGTGGAACTCAGGTGTTGTCCAGATGTACCACCATTGTAGGAGTGTGTGAGCTGGGTGCTGTCCAGGTGTAGTGCATCTGACAGCAGATGCTATCCAGGTATATCTGTGTCACACCTATGTGTGACTCAGGTGTGTGTCTGTCACACCCATGTGCAACCCAGATGACACCCCTCACTGACAATTTCCCTCCTCAGTTGATTCCATCACCTTCTTGGGAGTAGGTGGGGATGGGCACACATTTCACACATGACACCTGTGCTGCTGCCCACATACATCCGCGTACACACACCTGACACAGGTGTTGCTCAGCAGGTGTTTATTGCTGTTTCCATCAAAATGCAGCCTCCATGGTGCCACATCCTGGGGGGTGGGGTGAGAGCTGCTAGGCAATCCCCCTACCCCAAATGTTCCAGGTGTCACTTGCTCAGGACCTGCAGATATACACCCGCTCCTCTGTGGTCCTGGGGGGTTGGGGGATACTGAGGGGGTCTTTTGGGAGGCCATGGGACTCCAGGGGGCCTCAGGGGTCTTTGACAGGGTGCTAGGGGTCTCGGGGGGGTCCCTCGGTGGCCTCGAAGTGGTCAACACGGAAAGCCCAGCCCCGGGACCCCTATGTTGCTGCGGTGGCTGAGGGTCTGCACTGCAGGCGTGCGTGACCCTGGGATATTGTAGTAGTGGACGTCGTCCCCACTGTGGAACCCAGCCTGCAGGGGGGAAGATGGGGAAATGGGGGACACGAAGAGGAGGGAATAAGAGGACAGGAGAAGGTGAGGGGTAAATTCTGCCCAAATTCCCATTGAATTTTACCCAAAATGAGCTTCATTTCACCCAAAATCCACTTCGTTCCACCTAAAATCCCCGATTTCAGAAAAAATCTGCCTAATTTCACCACAAATCCCCACAATTCTACCCCAAATTCCCCCAAATCCTACTCAAAATCCCCCTAATTTCACCCCCAAATCTCTTTAATTCCACCCAAATCCCCTTAATTCCACCCCAAAATGCTTTACCCCATTCAAGCCCAGAATCCCTCCTAGCCCAGTGTCCCACATCCCTCAGACTGTCCTCATCAGCACAGGGATGTCCCCATGCCCGTGTGCCCCATCCCTCTCTGTGTCTCTACCTGTGCAGGGATGCCCCCCAGGCCAGTGTGGGGATCCCCCCTGGTTGGCGATGCCGGTTGTCCACTGCAAGTCCCCATAGTTGAGCAGGACAAAGCAGGTGGCACCGTCCGGAGGCTAGCACAGCCTGGAAGGTGTTCACCTGCAGGGAGACATTGTCACCCGTGTCACCATGACAGGTCTCCATCCCTGTGTCCCCAAACCTCTGGTGCCACCATGGTTAGGGACATCATGGTTGAAGGTATTTGAGCCCCCCACCTTGTGCCATATCCCACCTTGTTTGAGGCAGCCCGAAATAGGCCACACGGTCCCAGGTGGCCACGAATGCCCAGGTGGGCTGTGGGGCCGGGTCCCCAGGTGGCACAGCAGGTGCCAGGTCCTGGGCCAGGCGTGCCAGCAGCTGGGGGTCACGGCTCTGCCGGTAGAAGACGCCCCCTCCCAGACGGGTGTCCACATCAGCCCAGTAGGGTGCCACAAAGGGGTGATGGTCTGGCAGTGGGAAGGGCTGGGGAGTGAACTCGGGACCATTGTCCCAAAGGACACCACGCCATTGTTGTTCACCTGCAGACAAAGGTCACCAATGGGACACACTGGGTGGCATCAACCACAGCGACCCTCCACGGTGGCCCCAGGTAGAGTTTCTCCAGTCATGTCACCAACTACAGTGACCCCCTGTCATGGTGGCCCCCAGCTGTGATGACCCCCAACCTCCAATCCGTCACCCCAGTCACCTCCAGTCAGTATGTGCCTGAGAGCCCCAGCATCCTCCCAGAATCTACCAGTATGGGTCTGGAACCCTAAAACCACCTGAGGGTCTCACAGGTGTCACCAGTGTCCTCAGGGACCTCCATGGGTATCCCTGATATCCCCAAGGGTCCCCACTCACCGATGTAGTCAAGGAGGAGGAGGAGGAAGAGGTAACATCAACTCTGGTGGCTGCATCCAACTTGTCAACCTCCCCTTGGTATCACCCTCCACCTGTGCCACCCACCAAATGCCACCTCCCTCATATCCCCCTGGTTACATGACCCACATAGAGTGAGTGGTGGGCATGCCCAAAGAAGGAGAAGTTTTCCTGCAGGAAGATCTCAGGGCTCGTCCCGTCGTCCTCATGCTGGGTGGCCTCATCCCCCACTCCAGGTCCCGAATGGGTACAGGACCCCACCTGGGGACACACACCTGTCACACACCTGGGACACACACCCAGTGGCACCTGGGACCTCCCAGTATGGAATTGGGACCTTACAATATGGGCCTGGGACTTCCTATATGAGTCAGGGGATCCCCAGTGTCACCCCAGAAACTCCCAGTATGGGCATAGGGCCTGCTGGTAGGGGACTGAGATGTCCTGGTATGGAGCTCTCAGTCTGGGCCTGAGACCTCTTGGTGTGGGACTGGAACCTCTCGCTGTGGGCCTAGGACCCCCAGTATCATTCCAGGACCTCCCAGTATGGGGCTGGGACCTCCCCAGTATAAGCCTGGGACCCCAAACTCACCCAGAGGTCTCACAGGGTTCCCTGATGTCCTCAGGGGTCCCCACACCTCTGTGTGGCTGAGGAGGAGGAGGAGAAGGATGGGGCCAACCTTCATGTGTCCAGGCCTGTGGGAGGGAATGCCCATCAACCATGTCCCCATGTCCCTTGTGACCTCTCCATCTCCCAATGTCCCCAGAGCCCCCATATCCCCCCTATGTCCTTCCATGTCACTCCCACAGAGATTCCCCCAAGAATCATACAAGTATACCCCATATAAACCCTTTGTATCCTCAATAAAACTGGCTCCTGATCACAACACAGAATGGTCCCCACCCCGATGTCCCACGTGTCCCCAGAGACCCCCCATGTCCGCTTGTCCTCCCTATGTCCCCCCAAATCCCTCATGTTTCCCCTCTGTGTTGCCATGTCCCCCCATGTGCCCCCATGCCCCCCGTGCCCTCACTGGTCCCCCATATTCCCGTGTCCACCATGTCCCACATGTCCCCATGTCCCCATGCCCACCAGTGTCCCCACTCACTGCACTCCCATGGTCCCAGTCTGTCCCAGTGCTGTGACTGGAGCCACTTTATCCCCAGGGAGGGGACAGGCTGGGGGGTGGGGGGATGACATGGGACACCCCCAGGTGGCACCTCCCAGGGCCCCAGGCAGTTCGTCTCTGCCCAGATGCAACTGGGGGGGGACTGGAATGGACTGGGATGGACTGGGGTGGAACACTGGGGGGGGGGCTGGGATCTACTGAGGGACACTGGGGGGCACTGAGTGCGACTAGGATACACTGGGAGGCACTGGGGGTTACTGGAACATACTGGGAGACACTGGGAATGTTGGAGGGGGCACTGGGGAGGGGCACTGGAAGGGACTGGGATGCATTCAGAAGCACTGGGGGATGCTGGGACATACTGGGGACACTGCAAGGCTTAAACGGGCACTGGGGGGGACACTGGGTGACACTAGGATGCGGTAGGAGGGACTGGGGCTACTGGGACAAACTGAGAGGGACTTGGAAACACCATGGGAATAGTGGGGGAGGACTGGAATGCACTGGGAGGGACTGGGGACAATGGGGGTACACTGGGGCCAGCTGAGCACGGCTGGAAGAGACTGGGGGTAGCGGGCTGTTGTACTGGGACAGACTGGGGATACGGGGGGAACTGGGCATACTGGTGGCGGGTCCCCTGCAGGTGTGCTGCAGCACACACCTCCCCGGTGGACTCGGATGTCCGGGAACCCCCTCGCCTCCCCCTCCCCGGCTCCAAACATCCGGGTGCCCCCCGCCCTTCCCCCCGTGGGACTCGGGCGTTGGGAAATATTGACCGACGGGGGGACACGGAACCGCCCGCGGCAGGACGGGGTGGGAACAGCCCTCCCCGCCCCCCAGCTGCCCCCCAGCGCATTCCCACGCTCCGGTTTGCTCTCAATTCCCAGCATTTTATCCCAGATCACCCGCAAACGGCGTTTTCCCATGGGTTTTATTTTGGGGGACGAAAGCACAGTTTCGGGGCTTATAAAAAATCCGGGTTTTCCGGATCTGAGGCGGTTTGAGGATGACGTCAGCGACGGGGCGCGGCCACCCAGGTGAAATGTCAATTTTCCACATCACTGGATGGGAAGAAAGGCAAAATCCAGGGGAACTTCGTGGTAGTTTCCTCCAATTCAGGGCCTTTCCCCACTTCATGGACTTGTTATCCCCATTCTTGAGCTCTTTCCTCTCTGCTGCTGGTGTCTTTCCTCACTTTGAGAGGCTCTTTCCTGCTTTTTATTCGTTTTTCCCCCGTTTTGGGCCCTTTCCCCCCTTTTTCTTGTGTTTCTCTCCCACTGCCCTCCCCCTGCTTTGTGGGGGGTTTTTTTCCCCCTGTTTCTGATGTCTCCCTTTTTGGCCTCTTTTCCCTATATTTTTTGCGCTCTTGCTCCCTTCTTAATATTTCTTTCCTCCATTGTTGGGTCCTTCACCCATTTTTGGTGTCTTTTCCCATCTCTTTGAGCTTTTATTCTCATTTTGGGGGTTCTTTCTACCTTTTCTTCCCCCTCTTTTTCTCCTTTTTTGATCTCTTTCCACTTGTTTCAGTTCTTTTTCTTTTTTGGTTCCTTTCCTCATTTATGGGTCTCTTTTCCCATCTTTTTGGGGTTATTTTACCCCCCCCGCCCCCCATACTCTTGCTCCTTTTTTTGTCTCTTTTCCTGCATTTTGGGGGTCCATTCCCCAGTTTTCACTCTTTCCCCTCTTTTTGGTCACCTTTTCCATCTTTTTGGGGCTCTTTTCTCCCTTTTGGAGAACTCTTTTTCCCTTTTTGCTCTCTTTTCCCTCTTCCGGGAGCTTCTTTCCCCTTTTGGGGGGATTCTTTCCCTCTTTTTAGGTTATTCCCCCCGCATTTTTGGCACTGCTCCCCCTAGTGCCACCCCTTAAGACACCCCAATTCCCCCAGCCCCCGTCCCCAGTGTCCCTGGTGTCACCCACCGGGGTGAAGTCGGGCGCCCGCCAGGCCTCGGCCAGTGCCCGCGCTGTCGCTCGTCCCCCGTCCCGTCGGGCCCCCCGCAGGTCGTTGCCGGCGGCCCCGTCAGTAGTTGCCGCAGAGGCCGCAGAGCGTCGCCAGCCTCCCTGGGCACCTCCACTGTCACCCCTCATGGGCGCCCAGCTCCACCAGGAACCCCCGGGGTTCGGCTGATCCGAGCGCGTCGTGGCGCCTCCGTGATGGTCAGCGATCCCGGGAGCTCCACGGGCAGCGGCGTGGGGACCCCATTGAGCTGGAGAACACCCAGTTAGGAGAAAAATGGGCATTTGGAGCCACTCGGGGGGGGAGGGTAGCTGGAGGAATCTGGGTGGAAAAGAGGGAGTTTGTGGAAAAATGATGGGATGCATCAAGGCATGGTAGGTGTAGGATGAGGGACAACCCATGTAGGTGCTTCTCTGACGTGAAATTGAGGCAAAAAAGAGCAGTTTTGTTCAAAATTATGGGGTGCATCGATCTATGGATGTCTCTTAGTGACCATCACCCACATAGGTGCTTCACTGGTAGGAAACTGGGGAGGAAAAAGGAGCCATTTGGGGCAAAATTAAGGTAAGAACATCCTGAGGTGCTGATGGGATTGGACAACCCATGTGGACTCTAACTTGGTGAAATTACAGAAAAAATATTGATTTTTTAAAATTAAAATGAAGGTCAGAAGCATGTTTAGGGTGACAACACACAGCGGTGACAACACTGTGGGGTGCCACCCAGGGTGGTGATAACTTACCCAGACCTTCCCGTCCCTCCGCACGGTGATGAAGCCGTGGGGGGTGAAGAGGTGAAGTGCCATCACTGCCGGCCGCTCCCCAGTGTCCCCGATGTCCCCCAGCAGCCGGAACCACGCGGGGTCCCGGGGGTCACACACGCTGGCCACCACGTAGGTGCCGGTGGCCAGGGCGGCCCCAGTGATGCCATCAAAGGTGACGAAGCGGGTGGCAGGGGACAGGGAGCAGCGCCCTGGGCGCGCGATGCAGGCGCGGGTGCCGTTACGGAGGCCACACGTGTGGCCAAAGGGACAAGTGAAGGGGCGGCACTGGAGGCCCCCAGGCCCCCGGCAGGTGCAGGACTGGGAGCAGTCAGGCGTCAGCATGGTCTCAGCGATCTGTTTTCCGTGGATAAAATGTGGAAAGTGGGAAAAGTGGCCTAAAATGGCCCAAAAAATCGGGATGATGATGCTGTGAGGTGGTGTGGGGAGGAGGGGGCCCATGTCTCCCATATCCCCTGTGTGTCTTCATATCCCCAATGGGCGCCCATGGGGACCAGCAGCACGTCCCCAGTGTGTGCCCGTGTCCCCATACATCCCCATGTCCCCATGGGAGCACACTGGCGGGACTGGGACCTGCTGGGAGAAACTGGGAACACTGGTGGAGACACAGGGAGACACTGGGAAGGACGACAAGTTCCCCCACTAAGGGAATGGAATGCATTGGGAGGCACCGTGGGGGGAACAGAGACAAACTGGGAGGGATTGGGAACAGTGTGAGGGAAACTTGGGAGGACTTGAACACCCTGGGAGGGACTGTGGACAATACAGGGAATACCAAGGAAGACGAGGGGATTGGAGAGATGCTGGGCAAAGAGGGATCCAGTGGGGGGATGTTTTTGGGGGGAGGAATGGTAACATGGGGGATGCTGAGGTGTACTAGGAGGGACTGGGGACACTGTGGGAGGCACATTGAAGGGACCTGGGATCAACTGGGAGAGACTGGAAGCGATGGGGAGGAACTGTGTTGCACTCAGAGGGACTGAGGATACTGCGAGGCATACTGGAGGGGACTGGGGTGACTGGGAACACTGGGGAGGGCGCATTGGAAGGAACTGGGGTGTACTGGGAGGGATGGAGACACTGTGGGAGGCACACTGAAGGGACCCGGGATCAACATGGGAGCCTGGAAGGAGCTAGGGCTGCAGCTGGGCTGTACTAGAAGGCACTGGGTCACACCCACCTGGAAGTAGCGCCCCTGGTGGAGGCAGCCGCAGCTCCCCGGGAGAACGCAGAGCGCCCCCGTCGAACAGCAGCCCCTCGGCGCACTGACACCCCCTCAAAGCAGCTTCGCTGCACGGGGGCGGGGCCGACACACCTGCGCAGGTGTGCTCACAGGTGCGGGCACACAGCTGGTAGTGGCTCTTGGCGGGGGCAGGTGAGAGCTGGGAGAGGGAGGGAAGAAACAGAGGGGGTCAATGGGAGACAGTGGGGGGATCATCTGGGGTCAATAGGTGTCTCTGGGATCAATGCCATCCCATCTTTGGGGTGGGTGGTCCCATGGGGTCCCCATTTGGGGACATCAGGGGGGGGCCTCACTGGTTGCATAGGATTCCACTAGGGGACACAGGTTTTGGGAGGGGGGGGCCCTTTGGGGGTGTAATCATGGCATTCCCCGGATGGGGGCTTAGCAATGTGCACATGTATCCCTTTTTCCATACAGGAATTAGCCCCTGCTCCGTTCCACTTCCTCAGACCTCCAAATTCCCACCCCCACCAAAATTTCCCACTCCCTGCAGAATTCCTGCCCCCACAAAAATCCTGACCCCCAGATTCCCATCTCCCAAAACTTCCTCACCCCAAATTCCCAACTCCAAGCTTCCTGTCACCTCAGACTCCCCGACCCCCCGAAAATGCCCAACCCCTCCATGTACTCACACGGCAACCCATGGCCGCCCGCCACTCCTGGAGCGTGCCTCCGGCTGCCTGGCACGCGGCTGCGTAGCCCTGAAAGCCGGGGCAGGGGTCGCCCATGCCGCCGCGACACCTGGCGCTTGCAGGTCTCCAGGTACGCGTGGTGGCACCGCCCGTGACACCCCGCGAAGGGTCCCTCGGGTCCGCCAGCACGCGCAGCGCCGCCTCCTGGGCCGGGGGGAGCAGCTGGGAGCGGGTGCCAGGCGGCTGCAGGTCGAGGGGGGATGTCCAGAGCAGCCCCGGCCGGGGTCGTCATCGTTGGGGTCACTGTTGAAGTTGCCACAGAGGCCCCGGGGGCGGCGGGATGTGGGGGCAGCGTCAGCACCACATAGGCGTTGCCGTCATAGAGGATTTTGGGGCCCCCCTGGACCTGGAGCAGCCGGTGGGACCCCACCTGCGCCACCCCCACCAGCGCCTCCACGCAGCCACAGCGGCAGCAAGTGGCTTCGCCATCCACCTAGGGAGAGACAGGGCTGAGGATCCCAAAAGGGAAGGCGGACCACCAAAGTGGGGTTAACCCCCTAAAATAGGGATGGCATCCCCAAAAACAGAATTTGCACCTCCAAAACCAGGATCTGGACTTCCTTCTGCGCACCTCGAACCCATGGCTTACATCTCAAAACGGATGGTGATTACTCTCCAAGAAGAGAGTTTTCAACCCCAAAATCATGCTTTGTGCCCCAAACCTAGGGTTAGCAGGCTAGAAAGGGTCCATACACCCCAGAGTGCACACCAAAAGTGGGGTGTGTACCCCCAAAAGCAGCTCTTGCATCCCCAAATAGCCCCTTCCCCACTGCCAGGTCCCTCAAAACCCCTTATTCACCCCCCTTCTTTTTCACCTAACTCCTTTTTTTCCCCCAAAACAGGGTTTGTACCTGCCAAACCAGGCTTAACACCCCCCAAAAGCTTTGCCCCAAAACATGGCTTGCACCCACAAAACAGGGCATGCACTCCCAAAGTCAGAGCTTTCACTCTAAATCAGACCTTCCCTCACTGCTCCACCTCCCATAACCCCCATTTCCATCTGCTTTTTGCCCCCCAAATATATTTTTGTCCCCAAAACCAGGGCTTATGCCCCCCGCCCCCAGGCCCTCCACTCACCATCACCTCCCACTGCTGTCCCCGGTCCATCACCACGGTCACCCCCGTGAGCCATCACCGTCACCCGCTGCACCTCCGTTGTCCTCCTGCTCCAAGGCCACTGTGATAGGCTCCAGCCCTTCTTCAGGCTCACCCCTCTCCAACTCTAGCAGCAGGAGGGTGCAGGATCCCCCAAAATTCCCCAGGTGTCCATCGAATGTGCTGTAAGCCCCTGCCCCCAAAACCTGGCACTGTCTGCAGGTGCGGGGGTGGCACCCCAGCACCCCGTCCTGCACTGTGCATTCCTCGTCACTGGAGCAGCCTGGAGTGGGGTGACATTCCAGCCTCCCATTTTCGGAGCAGATGCAGCGCTGAGTGCAGGGGGGCTCAGGGTAAACTGCACCCCCCGGGGGTAGTAGCGGCCCTCCAAAAAGACAGCCACACTGGGGGAGGGGCACGCAGTGATCCCCGCTCCGGAAAAAATCCGGGATCGCAGAAACAACCTTCAGAGCATGGGGAGACATCAGAGCAGTCCTGAGGTCCAGCTTCGCCCTTGGCAGGTGGGGGGGCAGGGGGGCCGCAGAGCTCATAGTGCTGGTTTGGGGGACACACGGGCCTGTCAGGAAAGGAGAAGAGCTGGGAAAACCAAAACCCCCGCGGACAAAAAAATCTCCCTGCAAACCCTCAAAACTCTCATGGACATCCCAGATTACCATGGATACTCCAAACCTCCCCATGCAGGCCTCAAATTCAAACTTCACCTTGGGCATCCCAAAACTCTGTCTGCACCCCAGAAGCCCTCATCCAGGCCTCTCCTTGTGCAAACTCCAAATCCCCCATGGACACCCCCAAAACTCCCTGGGTAGACCCCCAAAATCCTCACTGACACCGTAAAACTCCCCAAGGAGACCCAAACCTCTGGGAACAGCTCAAAACTGCCACGGACACCCCAAAGCTCCCCACAGACAGCCCCAACCCCCTTCCCTTCCCCCCTGCCAGACACCACAAACTCCTCCATGGACAGCCCAAAACTCCTTGCCTAACCCCCTGTGTCCCTCTCTGCCCTCCAAACCCCCTCATATTCTCCCAAGTCCCCCAAAGTTCCCCCCGTACTGCAGAAGGCAGCCGTGCGCCACGGCCGCACGGCAGCGCCCTGGCTCTGGCACGCAGCAACATAGGCGCCAATGGCCTGGCACACGGTGTCCTGGTGTCCCTCGTACAGGCAGGCGTCAAAGAGACAGTCATCCAAGTAGGGGGGCGGGGTCGATGACAGCGTGGCAGGCGGCAAGGGCCCCCGTTTTCTTCCCCCAGCAGCCCGCAGTGCTTGTCCCCATGGTAGGCGCTGTTTCTGGGCATCGCTGCACACCTGGCAGCCCTCGCTGCACCCAGCTGAGCACCCAGGGACATCGCCGACCTTCCAGCTGTCCCCCCAGCTGGGTCTCGTTGTCAGCATGGTGGCCGTCACGGGTGACAAAGTCATCGTGGGGGTCGCTATTGGCGTTGTCGCGAGAGGCCGCAGACGGCGCTGGCGATAGGTGTTGGGGATGATGACACGGGCATAGCTGTACCAGTCAAAGGTGACAGTGACACCCGCGTCAGTGGTGATGAAGCCGTGGACGCCACGGAGGGACACCTGGAGTTGGTGGTTGTGGGTGAAGGGAAGGTCCAACAGGACACCATTAACCTGGAAAAAGAGTCCTGGGTGGCATGAGGTCACACAATGAAGTTGAAACCTACCCAGGTGTCATAGAATGACCTTGAAGACCAGTTAGATGCCCCATGATGACCTTGAAACCCACCTGAAGATGATACAATGACCTTGAAACCTAACCCAATGCCACAGAATCACCCTGAAAGCCAACCAGATGTCATACAAGGGCTTTGTAGCTCACAAGACACTGTGCAATCACTTCGAAGCCCATCAAGGTGACTTTGTAGCTCACCCAGATGCCACCACAATGACTTCAAAACCCACCTAAACACCTTACAAAGACCTTGAAATTTGACCCAGGTGTCACAGGATGACCTTGAAGTGCACCTGAGGACCATACCACAACCTTGAGCCCTCCCTCAGACATCACGAAATTACTCTGAACCACCCCCATCATTTCCTTCATCCCTACCTTGACCTTCTGGGGATGTTCCTGACTGAGGCTGAGGGTCATGTTGTACACCTCCATGGTGACCACCTTGGTGAAGGAGACCAGGCGGCTGCCGCGGTGATTGTTCTCCACAGTGACAGCAAAGGGGGTGAGGGTGGGGTCAGTGGAGCAGAGCCCAGCCAAGAGGTAGACACAGGTACCCATGAAGTCGGAAAACGGCGCCCCATCGAAGGTGGTATAGTGGGGGTCACCCGTGGCCACGCGAGATGGAGCGGCTGCTGGCCACACACTGCCGCACGCCCTTCACCACCAGCGCACACCTCACCCGCCCTTACACCTGGCGCTCCTCGCACACCACCATTCCCAGCTCCATGTCACACCTGCACCTGGAGCGACACGTGTCATCGCCCCCAAAACTCCCTCACCAGGGCGTGTAGTAGCGGCCGCCACGGGTGCAGCCACAGCGGGATACTGGCATCGCACTGCCTGCCACTGAGCACGTGGCCGGGCGTTACAGGCACAGGTCTCCACACAGGGCTGGTCACAAGTGGCCGGATTGGCCCAGTTGGAGCAGGTGGCTGGACAGGCGCTGCCACAGGGCTCATAGTGGCTGTTTTCAGGGCAAGGTAAGGCTGCAGGGGGAGGAAACTGGGGTGAGGGAGAGATTAGGGGAGTGGACAGCATTCAACAGAGTGGGTGGGCATTGGGAAAGGGTCTCAAGCATGGAGAAGGGTCTGGAAACAAGAAGGGTTTGGATTGCAAGGAGAAAGGTCTGGGAAATGTGGGAAGAGACTGAGACAAGTGGGATGAGGTCTGAGCCATCTGGGAAGGGTCTGGGCCATGTGGGACGGGGGTCTGAAATGCACAGGATGAGGTCTGGGACATGAGGATAAAACAAACATGTCATGGAGGGGTCTGGGAGCTGTCTCAAAAATGCAGGATGGAATCTGGGAGACAAGGATAAAGGTCTGGCTTGTGTGGGAAAGATCTGGCTCATGTGGGATGGATTCTTGGAAAGATGGAGTGCATTCTGAGACACAAGAAGCAGCTAGAGCACCAGGAGAAAGTTCTGGAGAACTTCCAAGGATAACCTGAGGGATTTGAGGGCTTCAACCCAGGATGGATCCCACTCCATGCCCCTTCTCCCACACTCTGGCTCCTTCCCTTCCCCAATAAAACCCCAGCCCTTACGGCATCCTGATGGCGTCCTCCAGTCATGGACCACGGCTCCCTGCTTTTTGACATGTCGCCGCATACGTCTCCAGCACCTGGCAGAGGATCGACCTTGCCCCATCAGCTCATGCACAGGTCGGAAAGGCAGCTGCAATAGAAGTCATGAGGCTTCACTATGTCGTGACATGCTCTGAAGGGCCCCTGGAAGGATTTTTTGATAATCCCACAGTACTGGTTCCCGCTATAAAGCTCCTTCTTCTCCTCATCACACACTGGGCATGCTCCATCACAATAATCCCAACAAAGTGGGTCATCGACCTCAGAGTCAGCACTTTTCCAGCTTTTGGCCCATGTGATGATGGCAGTGATGTTGTCACCAGCCTCGGGGATGTCATCAAGGGGCTTGAGGGTGAAATTCCTGCAGACGCCGTGGACATGGCGGAAGTAGCTGCTGGGGAGGTCGATCAGAAGGTGCCAGTTCCAGTCGTAGGAGACCCGGAGACCAAAATCTGTCTCCAGAGCAACACGGAGCCCACTGGGACAGACCCGCACCTTCCCGCCTGCCAGGAGCACTGGGAGCAGTGTCACCTCCCCGTTCACCTGCCAATGGCCCAACACTCCCAGTTATCTCAATGCTTCATTCTCAACATACACCAATATTTTATTCCAAATGTGTCGCAATATTCTATTCCCCGCATATCCCAATTCTTTATTCCCAGTCTATTCCAACACTAAATCCCATCATATCCCAACATTTTTCATCCTACATATCTCAACATTATATTCCTGCTGTATTCTATTACTGACATACCCCAACATTCTATTCCCACTATGACCCAGGATTTTATTCCCAAAATATTCAAATACCTCATAGTATTTTATTCCTGCTGCATCCCAACATTTCATTCCTGAAATATGCTAATATTTTATTCCCTAGACACACCAACGTTTTATCCCAGTTCATCCCAACATCTCATTCCTGGCACATCCTGTTTTATTGTTGACATATCCCAACATCTTATTCCAATCTTATCACAACATTCCATTCCAGACATATTCAAATATTCTACTCCCCATATTTTGTTCCCACCATTTCTCAGCATTTTATTGCTGACATATCCCAACATTTTATTCCCAAAATATCCCAATATTTCAACAATCCACCTCCCAATCTGACTGACTTATCCCAAATAACATTGGCACTGGCTGGATGAAGAAGCAGGTAGGGAAGAGCTGGATGCTGCAAAATGTTGGGGAAAAGCCCAGATTCTTACATTCCCAGCCAACTTACCCGGACTTTTCCGTCTTCATTCCGGCGGAAGGAGATGCGTTGTCCATAGATGTCAACATTGACCAAGGAGACATAGGACACAGATTGGATGCCGCCCCGGATGTCGTTTTTGGCCTCAACCCTGAAGGGCACCAGCCCAGGGTCATTCCCATGGGATTCGGCCATGGTGTAGGTGCAGGTTCCTTGGAAGTCAAAGTCAAGGCCATCGAAGGTGCGGAAGTGTGGGTCACCCCATGCCCAGCACGTGGCGACCAGGGCCGGGACGCAGCGGGATTGGGCACCGTGGGGCCGGCAGCGCTCCTTGGGGCGGCAATGCAGGGACTTGCAGGGGTCTGGGAGGGAAGGGAGAGCAGTATGAGCCGTGGGCTTGGTGAAATAGGAGATAAACATTGAGGGAAGCCAGGGGTTGGGGGAAACTATGGGAAAAAAGTGGGGGAAGCCACTGAGAGAGAAAACTATGAGACGAAAAAGTCCACGGAATAGGAAAAATCATGGGATGGAAGAAACAATGGGAGCAATCATAGGAGAAATCATGGGATGGAAAACCATGGGAAAGAACATGGGAAAAACAATGAGAAACACCATGGGAAAGACCATGGAAGAAGCCGTAGGATGGGAGAAACCATGGGAGGAACCATGGGAAAAATCATGGGACCCAGTAAAAAACACGCGAGAAACATTGGGAGAAACCATGGGAAGTATTGCCCCATCCCTGACCCTTAGTTACAGAAACCGGATTCTGTTCCCTCCACCTTGCCTTCCCTTTTTTTGCTAATCAACCCCTTAATCATCCTTAGATCCAGTTAGCATCTAAAACACCATTTTCCCTCATTTCTCCTCACTTTTATTGATGCATTCCAAGAACCCTTCCCGGATTTCACAGGATTCGTCCTCAGAGCAAGCGTGCTCATGGCAGGTAAGGCCCTGGCCAGGGACACAGGTGCAACGGCGCTGACAGTGATCTCGGAAAAGCAACTCATGGGGCTGCGGGGAGGGAGAAGAGAGAAAGGGAAATCCATAAAAATAGGGGATAAAAGGAAAAATGCAGAAAAAAGGACATAAGTGCAGAAGAATAAGCAAAACAGTGAACAAATTTTTAGGCAAAGGGAAGTATATGCATGCCTTCCCTGTAAGCAGGGAAAAAAGGTGGAAATGCAGGGAAATATGACATAAAAAATAGGGGGGATAGAAAAGGGAAAAATTCTGGGAAATCGAGACAGAAAAATAGGGAAAAATGCAAGAAATAAAGGTGTAAATTCATAAAAAATAGGGAAAATGGGGGAAATTAATTTTTAAAATGTAAATCCATTAAGTCAGGGGAAAACAACCAAATATGAAAACAGAGGTAAATGTAGAAAAATATGAGACAAAGGAAAACAAAATGCAGGAAAAATGTAAGTAAGGACATAAAAATAAGAGGAAGGAAGAGAAGGAAAAAGGAAGCAAATGTATAAAAAATAGGGAAAAAGTGAAGGGAAAAAAGACATAAATTTCCCTAAAACCAGGAAAAAAGGCCAGTAAAACTACCTTATAGTATTCCCCATCCATAAAGCATGTGCAGTATTCCTCAGGAATGCATCTGTGTCCATCAAAGACAGAGCCCTGGTGGCACTGGCAGCCCTCAATGCATGTTTGGGGACAGGTAGTGGCATTTCCAGCACAGGTGTTGGGCGCAGGTGTTGGTGCAAAGGGAGTAGGTGCTGTTGGCTGGGCAGGTGAGGGCTGGAATTTTCATGGAATCATGGATTGAGTTGTATTGGAAGGGACGTTAAAGCTCATCCCATCACCATCATCCCAAGTCCTGCGTGTCTCCAATGTCATCCACACCCAAACAGGGAACATACCACACCTGTGCCCCGCCAAACTCCAGTATCACCTGGAGATCTTCCCAACCCCAAACAGAGAATATTTGCCCTTGTGCCCTCCCAAACTCACGGCAGAAGGATGGTGTCCTCCAAGCCTCCACGGTGACTCCAGCATCTTGGCATGCAGTGACATAGCTCTGGATACTCTGGCACAAGACATGCATGTCTCCTCCCGTCATACAGAGGTCATGGATTGGGAATATGGGATGGGGTCGATGATGTGATGGCAGGAGCCAAAGTGACCTACCTTCGGAGGCCATGAGGAGGCCACAGTAGTTGGGTTTTTGGAGGACTGCCACTTTCTCCTCTGTGCAGGTGGGACACTCATCCTTGGAACAGGTGTCACTGCAAGGTGTAACTGCTGTTTTCCACACAGATCCAAAAGCTGTTGAATCTGGAGCCAGTTGGCCACTGAAGAGCTGGAAATCATCATTATGTTGGCCATTGTAGTTGCCACACAGGCCACACAGGTGCCCCATGTAGGTGTGGGAGACTGTGACCATCACGTGCTGGACGAGGTCATAGTGGACAATGAGGCCGAAGTCAGTGTGGAGCAGGACACCTGCCCCATGTGGGTAGACCTGGACCTGTCCCTTGCTCAGGATAGTGGGGAGGTGGTGGGAGATGGAATCCACCTGGGACAGGGAAAAAAGAGTTCTCCAGTGAGAAAGCGGGACCAAAATTTTGGGGAAAACACCTTCCAAACAATATTCTGACAGATTTGTGTATCCCCCTTGGAAGGAAAAGTTCAGATGAGAATGGAGTAGCCTTGGCTCCCCTCATCCAGGAAACACAGTTTTGGGCTTGACTGAGGTAGAACGAAAAATTTAGGGAAAACAGTTTCCAACCAAAGTTTTTATGCATTTATGGATCTTGATTAGTAGGAAAAGTTGGGAGGAGTATGGACTGGGCTTGGAGATTGGCTGAGGTGTCCCTCCCATCAAGGAAACCAAATTTGGGGGGGATCCCATGAGAATTGGAACACCAAGTGCTACCTTACCATGACATCTGCCCCTTTTCCTTGTTTCAAGGTCAAGGTGACCCTATAGACTTCCACAGACAACACTTGGATCCCAGAGACTTTCCCCTTCTGCCGTGCCTCCTTCTGGATTGTGACAATAAATTATATCATGTTGTCACCTTTGCAGGTCTTAGTGAGAACATAGGAGCAAATACCAGTCACGTTGAACACCATCCCGTCAAAGGTGACATAGGTGCCACAGAAGTGCTGGACACCTCCGAGGGACACTGGAAGACACCATCAATGACCTTCCATGGGCCACCATCAGGACAGGAAGTATGTCCCCTTTCACCTCCAGGTCTGCAGATACTGTGTGGGATACTAGCACGGTCATCTTCAGGCCTAGGGTGAATTTGTGTGCCTCTTGGATGTTTACTGCTACTGCTGCAACAGCTCTGAGGCACCCTGGCCACCCCTTGGCTGCCGTGTCCAGCTGTTTCGAGAGGTAGTAGGGACATATGCAGCCCTCGTGGCATCGCCTTGGGCATGTGGCAGAGTCAGCACCACAGGTGTGCTGGCAGGTGTGGGAGCAGAGCTCATAGGAGCTGTTGGAAGGACAAGGAATATCAGCTGGAGAATGTGGTGAAAAGGGATCATTTCCTAAACTTACCATGACTTTTCCAGGGTGTTCCCTGCTGATGCTAATGGTTTTGTTGCAGACTTTGACTGTCTTGAATTAAGTCTGGGGTCATTTTTGTGGGGAGCAGTCTTAAAAAGAAGAAGTGAAGCGAGTCTTCCTCACCCTGAACTCTCAACCTTTTCTATTGATGACAATACAAATTACTTCTGGGACAACTCCAATTTCCTCCCTTCGTGGCTTGGAATAAGTTTCTGGTTGCAATTGTTCATGTTTCTTTGGATCTATTTACTAGTTTCTTCTTTTCCAATTGCAAGCAAAGCTGAACAAACATAAAAATGACAGACAATTAATTATTTAAACCTGAGATAACTATCTCAAACCCGGTATCTTCTAACTAACTTCTAACTTTTAATTATTTTCAGCAAGGCATATCTATCCATCTGCTTTTAATTAACTCTAGTAAATAACTAACTTTTATCTAGAATCCTAATTTCTTTAAGATTAGTGTTTCATTCCCCACTTCTTTGAAATTAGTAAATTCTTTTACTCAATATGGAGGTTTTTCTTGTTCTATCCAAGATGCATGGTGGCGATCTCTCAAGACCAAGCCATACGCCTTTGATAGCGATGCTAAGTTTGCCACTTGTCATAGTATCCTCCAATTCCAAACAAGTACTACAACAGACAGAATCAAACTTATGCTAACTAAAATAAGCAGCACAGTGATTGGGTGAATTAAGGCATTAAGCAAATTGGTTGCGGTTGGTGACCATCCAAATAGCACATCCCACCAACGATGAGACAGATGTCCTTCAAATCGTTTTAAAACCCCTTTTATGGTTTCCGTGTTGTGGTGTATATTGATCAAAGTATTTTTCCCTGCATCATGAATATCTTTTAAAATTTTTCTTAATTCGTGATGTTTCAACAGTTGAGCAATTAGGGTTAAATTCATTCCTATAGGCATAGGCAATATTTTCTGCACAGTAACTAGTTTATGTACTGATGTGATATTACAGGTGCCCAATAGGAAAAGTCACATCCTGTGATTTCAGCAAAATTACAAACACATAAGTTGAATTGGGTTTCATTCACGATTTGGTCATCTATCATTATGGTGGGACATGCTGTCCTATCTTGTCCTATATACACAAGTGAAGTTGTCTGGCTGCATTTCAAAGTGGCAAATGCTTTGGTCCGTGTCCAGGCAAGTATCTTTGTCATCTTCCAAAGTTCCCTCACATATATATCCCAATTGTTTCCTCATAGAACAGGGCTCTAGGTTAATGATCTGCCATTTTCCTTCAACTTCTCGTGCCCACATTCTATGTTCAGAAGAATACAGTACAGTCCTTTCATGATTTAGTCCTAGAGCAACTATTGGGTGTATTAAGCTCACGGATGCATTATGTATAGTTAAAACAAAAGCTGTCACTGTATTTGTCTCAGGGTCATAGGTAAAATTAACTAAAACCTACCAAGATTGAAGCTCTCTTTCCCTTTCAGAGGCATTATCCCAAACAATTTTGTGAATTTCTGCAGAGAATGTTCCTTCTTCACTTTCCCTAATAACTGCGGCAGTCACTGACTGCATCCACATTTGTGCTTGAGTACATCCAAGAGCCAGAGAAATGTTTGCACTAGCTGTGCATAGTGCTTTCATTACTTCATGGTCTCTCTCTTTTGTATTTTCCCATTCTGGTAATACTTTGGTCAGTTTTCAATGATTGTTTCCTGATCCTAACGAAGATTGCAAAGGCTGCTGCAATTTAACTAAATCACTTCCTATTGTAGTCAATATGTTCATCAATACTTCTGAATCTATTGTATTTTAGACTCCTAGTCCTGTTCCTAATAAACCAGTGAAATCTCTCTTTTTCCTAAAACTAGAGGGCATATGGTTTTGAAGCCAAGTAGTCCAATCCATAAAAGCAGTTTTGAGAAATAGGGCACATTCTGGCCAAATGGCAGAAGCATTTATCTGGTCTATTTCTACTCACTTCAGAGACTACTCCGGTTTAGTTAATAGTCTCTGAATTCCTGTTTTCTTGATAGTATATGGACCAATTTCAGTAATTGTGGTAATTACACATTGTTCTTTTTCCTCTGGAATAATTTGAGTCTGAATTGTTACAGCCCTCTTTGACACCAGTGGGGTTGTTTTGGCCTTGATTTTGTGAAACTCAGTGCAGTATTGAGTAATGTTAAAGTCAAGATCAAACTATTTTGCTGCATACCCTTCAATTCTAAGTCTGAATCCAGTACATGTGGTCAAGCATTTGTCACAGCACCCAGGACTAACTTGGATGAGTTCCATGGGTGGATGGTGAGCCTCATGGAACCCATCTTGTATGAATGCATATTCACATCCCCAAACATTCCTCCCTTCCTACATACTTTCATTTGTGACCCTAAACATTCTGCTCAGAGCCCTGTGAGAGTAGGGATCCTAAACTTTCCCTTGACATCGGTAAATCCTGGTTACATTGTACTGGTGTGGTGCTGCTTTGGTGCTTATTATAGTTGTGGCAATGACCACAAGGGTCACAACTATTAGCATTATGTCCATTATAGGTATAAGTCCATTACTCGCTGTTCTTGGTGAATTTCTGCTTCAGGTCTCTGCTGCTTGGTGTGACCTTCTAAATTTCTTCAGGAGCCTTCTTCACTCAGGATCTAAGCCTTCTGTTCTGTCCTGGGTTGATGATTTGACTAACTCCTCACCCTGCCCCCCTTGGCCATGAAGCTGTCTGCTCCCGGGGGAGGGGCTGCCTGGGCTCTGCTCTGCGGAATGGCCTTGGTTTGCCGCGGGCTTGGCTTGGGGGGGGGTGCTCGCACGGCTGCGCGCTTGGCTCTGGCTGCTGCTGCGGGTGGCTATCGCTGCTGTGGTGGTGGCTCGTGGCCTGGTTTGTGAGTTAGCTGGTTTTTTTGCTTGATTTTTTTTTGACTTTATATTGCTTGAATTACTTGGTCTAGCTCGCTGCTGTTTAAGGCTTGCTGGCTATTCCGGCTGTTTTTTTTCTTTCTCTCTCTCCCCCTCTCCCTTCTCCCCCTCACCCCCGAGGATTCAGCACCACCTCCGGAGGAACCCTGCGGCCTGCCGCTGGACACCGGCCAGAGAAGCGTTTCGCCCTTCTAGTGAAGATCGAAGCGTCCAAGTTTCTCTCTCTCGGTGAAAACTTTTTGGTCACCTAGGTCTGTGCTGGGAAGTGTTTCTCTTGTATGTGTTAATAAATAGGTTTTTTCCACTTTTCCCCCTGAGTGAAATTTTTTTTCCTTATTTCCTGGGAAGCTCTTCTGGGGGTTTTTTCCCTAAGTTTGTCCAAACTTGGACATGTTCTTTGATCTTGACTGCCATGAAGGTGGTGAGGAGTACCTGGAATGGTCCTTCCCACTGTGGTTCCAAAGTCTTCTCTGCAAAAGGCAATATATTCATAATCTCCAGGTAGTACACCATGTACTGGCCCATCTAATTCTTTGCTTTGGGCCCCAGCCACATATTTTCCAATTTCTCTAAGCTGTTTATTTAGGGTCACCACGTATTTGTGTAGAGTTTCTTCCTCTACTTGAATGGGTGTTGTTTCTTCTTGGACTGAATATGGTCTCCTATACAATATTTCAAAGGGGCTTAATTTCCTTTTTGATTTTGTTCTAATCTGTACTAATGCCAGTGGAAGAGCCTGGGGCTAAGGCAAATTTGCCTCTTGCCCCAGTCTAACAATTTGTTGTTTGATCAAATGGTTCATCTTCTTGGCCACTGGATTGAGGGTGACACGGGGTATGTAATTGCCAATCTATCCCCAGGTAGTGACTAAATTGCTGTACAATTCTTGAGATAAAATGCGGCCCTCTATCTAAAGATACAGTGGCTTGTTGGAGTCTGTAAATCAAGAGTCTGTCTGAATTCTGCAGAGAGAATTCTGCAGGGATTGAATTAAAACCTTTGGATGGATTGAAGTATGTTAAGCCCCTCACACATAAAGTACAGGTGTAAGTTTAAGTTTTAGAATAAGTAAGCAAGCAAGTAAGTAAGAATAAGTTTTACGTGCTTTTAGAGAGTAAAGATCACAGATATCAGTGCAGAAGTGTGAGTTCAATTGAAGGCTGAAAAACATAGTCCTAGATACTAGTGCTTCTGTAGAGGCTCCAGGAACATAGTTTTAGACATAATAAAACTAATATTGCTTACATTTTTTAGATAGAAAAAGACAGATCATATGCATAGTTTATACGTAACCTGGCGTGCTAAGAAACTAGAATTCTAATACTTACTATCTAATAGGTTAAGAAGAAATGGTTTGAGTTCGTGTCTTTAGCTTGTTGGAAAATTTGTATATAAGAATCTATGCATTAGGGAGAGATTCGCTCCCACTCTTGCTTTTGTTCCTGCTCTCTTGCTGTTCTCTCTTCACCACCATCAACATCACTAGAAGGAGACAGGAGCTTCCGCAGCAACCTCGGTCCACCCGGGATCTTCAACAGGAGCAGCTTCTACTTCTAAGTGGGACTTTACTTCTCTTTAGGACTCTATACCAAAAACTTTAGCATGGACTTTAACACTTGTGCCTTTCAAGACTAATGTACCTTTACAATAAACAACTTTATAGTAACTATTAGCTGCTCGGCTCCTTAAAGAAAACAACCACAACCCGACAGCGGCTGGGACTCTAAAGCGTGATATTATTTCTTGTAACTGTGCCTTGGTCACTCCTCATGCCTTAGCTGCCCTAGTAGGGAAGGCTTCTGGCCACCCTGAAAAGGTATCTGTTAACACTAATAGGTAATGATACCCCCCCTTTCCTGGGCAATTCCATAAAATCAATTTGACATTGCTGCTCAGGTCCACAATTTGTCCAGCTTTAGGCTTTGGAATGTTTTTTGTATTAGTTTGGAGGCAAAGACCACACTGACGAGTTACTTGTGTTACTGTGCTCTGTAATTTCCTAGGTAGAATCCGATCTTTTAAATAGTCATACGGCATCTATTCCCCAATGTGTTTTCTCATGTTCTTTTAGCACTCATGACCACAACAAATAGGAAGGTACCACAATTTTTCCTTCTTTTGTTACAGCCCTGATTACAAGTTGCTTCCTCTCCTTAATAAGTTTTTTATCCTTTTTGTTATATACTAGCTTACCTTCAATAGAAATTCTTCCATCTGGAATTAATGCTGCCTCAAATATTTCACTGGGTACCCCACCTTGGGCTGCATCTTTTGCCTTTCTGTCAGCTATGTTTCTCTCTTCTAATTCTGAGCTCACTTTTTGGTGTGCCTTGATGTGCATAATAGCTACCTTTTCAGGTAATAGAACTGCATCTAACAGTCTTAGTATTTTTTGTGCGTATTTAATATTTTTCCCTTGTGAGTTCAGCAGTCCTCTTTCTTTCCAAATAGCTCTGTGTGCATGAACCACTCCAAATGCATAGCTTGTGTTTGTATAAATGTTGATTTTTTTCCTTTTGCCAGCTCTAAGGACCGGGTTAAGGAGATTATTTCAGCTTTTTGTGCAGAAGTATTTGTTGGCAATGGTCCAGACTCTATTACCTCTCTGCTTGTGGTAACTGCCTACCCAGCATGTCTTTTTCCACTGATGATATAGATGCTCCCATCAGTGAACCAGCTCTCAGCGTCCTTGAGAGGGGTGTCCTTCAGATCCAGTCGATTGGAGTAGGTGGCTTCAATGGTCTCCAGGCAGTTGTGGACCACTCGTTCTCCCATACTCTCGCTGAGGAAAGAAGCTGGGTTCACAATGTTAGTTACCACAATTTCAACATCATCTTGTTCTACCAGTATGGCCTGGTACTTTAGAAATCTTTGTGACAAAAGCCAATGTCCTCCTTTCGCCTCCAGGACTGCAGACACTGTGTGGGATACTAGCACGGTCATCTTCTGGCCTAGGGTGAATTTGTGTGCCTCTTGGATGTTCACTGCTACTGCAGCAACAGCTCTGAGGCACTCTGGCCACCCCTTGGCTGCCGTGTCCAGCTGTTTGGAGAGGTAGGTGACTGCCCTCCAGTACGGCCCCAGGTCTTGTGCTACTACTCCCAGAGCAATCCCTTGTTTTTAATGAGAAAACAGAAAAAATGTTTTACTTACATCTGGAAGTCCCAGGGCTGGAGCTGACATAAGAGCTTTCTTTAGTTGGTTGAAGGCTTGCGTTGCTTCTGTTGTCCACTGAAGATCCCTGCTCCCTTCCGTGATTAAGGCATACAGGAGTTTAACAAACAATCCATAGTTATCAATCCAGTCTGCACCACCCGGTCATGCCCAGAAAGATTCTCAGTTCTTTTACTGTCTGGGGTTTCAGGGTTTGGCATATTGCTTCCTTACAGTCTTGCCCCAAGGTCTTTTGTCCAACATTTACTTTATAGCCCAGGTAAATAACTGTTTGTTTCACCATCTGGGCTTTCTTCTTGACAAAGTATACAACGAAACACAACCCACAGGTTACAGTCACAGCTCCCTCTTGGACAGGGAAGTTCCTTTGGCCTGGGATGCCCCACTCCACGAACCTTCTATTCCTAGGCATATAGTTTTACCAACAAAGGGAAAAGGGAAAAAGATAAAAGCGGCTGAAGGAAAAAGTTTAACAATAAAAGCAGTGAACTTAATCACTTAAGCTATGCAATTATAACCCTTGACACAAGATGGCAGTATTGCCTAAGAAATGCAATCTAAAACGCCACTGACCAAACGGCTCGTTATACTTTTCAACACAAATTGGCAATACTTTTTCTTTAAATGCTCACCACACACACTGCACAACTGAGGAAAAACTCCTTTTTATTCATGTCTAAAGGAACTCATGTATCTCAACCAAACACTCTCAAGCACTTCACTCACAACACTTACACAAAATGGCAAAACAAAAAATTCATTTTCTCCTCCTTTCAATTGCTAATCACAGGTCGCTAGCAAACTAAGCCTCTCTCATTGTACGTTGAGTTGAATATTCACAAAACCACGCCAAAAATCCAGCAGACTCTGGCAGAGGCACAATTTCTCTGCGGTGCAGGAGGGGTAGCTCTGAACTCACGTTGCTGCCTCACCCCTCAGCACCTAGAAACTAAAAACGATTTGTCAGAATACCGCCCCCACAAGCTAGCAATTCTAAAGCCTCGCAAACAACTAACTATATTTTCTCACAGTTAAAACAAACAGCCAGAATTAAAATATTTCAGGGTTGAGCGGAAACTGAGACGTTGCCTAAAGCTGCAAAACCCGAATCACTCCATCAGTGCCAGTTTGCCAGGGTTACACCTGATTGTGCAGGACGTGGTTTCAGACTGTCCCGTGCTGCTTGCTCCTTTTAAACACAAAACAAACCGTTTAAACACACACAACTGCCCCTCTCACCCCATAATACACCATCCACAATTCCACTGCTTATATACAAACAGCCAAACTTCACACACACATCCTAGCTCACGCACTTCCAATGCAATGCAAGCGCTTTGGATTCCTCCACCCTCCCAGGCCTAAGTATCCCTTTTGCTAATCCGATGCAAATCTCAAAATTTTTTCACAACCTACACATAGAATACTCTGCCAACACGCTCCCAAAAACACACAAAACAAAGCACAGTGTGCCACTAAACAAACCAAAGTGCATACAGCATGCTGTTAACCCACAGTTTAAGCACACAAAACCCACAAAACAAGATCCACTTGCACACTCAGGCACACATGCACATCTGGTGCATACAAACTGTGCTCTGAAACTGGAGCCACTATTGCTCCCATACTACAACAACTTGACTCTCTAACAATTTAAAGTTAGAAAGTGTATGCCTATTCAGCGCTGGGCAGCTGCATGGGGTAACCCCCTAATACGCACTGCAAAATCACAGGTGATCACAGAGTCTATTTATGGACAAAAGTTATGAATGACTATATATTCATAACACCAGCACCCCCCATTAGCCACCTCCTATGGTAATTAGCTTGAACGGCTATTAAGCATGCATGGTTGGGTTCTTGAATTAAGTCTGGGATCATTTTTGTGGGGAGGGGTCTCAAAAAGAAGAAGTGAGGTGAGTCTTCCTCACCCTGAACTCTCGACCTTCTCTATCAATGACAATACAAATTACTTCTGGGACAACTCCAATTTCCTCCCTTCGTGACTTGGAATAAATTTCTGGTTGCAATTGTTTGTGTTTCTTTGGATCTATTTACTAGTTTCTTCTTTTCCCATTGCAAGCACAACTAAGCAAACATAAAAATGACAGGCAATTAATTATTTAAACCTGAGATAACTATCTCAAGCCCGGTATCTTCTAACTAACATCTAACTTCTAATTATTTTCAGCAAGGCCTATCTATCTGTCTGCTTTTAATTAACTCTAGTAAATAACTAACTTTTAACTAGAACCCTAATTTCTTTAAGATTAGTGTCTCACACACAGGTGTCCACACGTGGGGGACAGAAGCACAGCTGAATGACACAGCAGGCATGTTGCAGATGGCGGTGCATGTGAGGCCACAGGTGCTGTAGGTGCTGTTGGCTGGGCAGGTGAGAGCTGGACAGGGAGGAAAACAGCAGTCAGGGTGGAGTGGCACATGGTGGGACAGACCTCTTAGACTATCTACACAGATATCTTGGAGTCTCCATGGACTTCCGAGACCTTCTACCAGGACTTTCTGGAGTCTCTGTGGACTTCTGGACTTCCTGCTCAGACTTTCTAGAGACTCCATGGACTTTCTACATGGACTTTTTAGAATCTCTCCTGGACTTCCATGGACTTCCTGCTTGGATCTGCTGCCATAACCTTTCACAACCCATGATCCCATGTATCTTCAGTCCCACATTAATTAGGCACCACCCACCCCAAGGAGTATTTTCACCCAACCATCCTCTACTCACAACATCCCACTGTTGCCCTCCAATCCGAAAGGCTGATCCCTTCCTCTTGGCAGTCATCGGCATAAATCTGGAGGGCGTGGCACAGCACGTCGTGACGCCCCTCATTGGCACACAGGTCATAGATACAGTTCTTCACGTAGATATTGGGACTGATAGTGTCATGACACAGCCGAACGGCCCAGAATGTTGGGCCAACTTCCCACACCAGGTCTCTGCCTTGTATGTCACATTCTGGTCCGGTCTGCAGCGCCCACAGTTGCCATCGCAGGTGTCCTTGCAGTGGCCACTCTCGTTGGTCACCTTCCAGCTCCGCCCCAGCTCCACAATATCCCAAACCTGCTTTCCATCAGGAGAGAGAGCATCATCTCCGGGGTCCCCGTTGCTGTTCCCACACATTCCACAGACTTTCCCAGAAAGAGCAGCTGGAAGTTTGATCACTACATGATCATCCCAGTTGTAGAGGACCTTCAGGTTGAAATTTGATTGGATCAACATGGATTTACCCTTCTGGTGGATGCGGAGTTTCCCATGGGAGAGGGAGATGGGGAGGCGCGAGCGGTGGTTGTTCACCTGCAGGGCAACAACAACCATCAAAACTCACAAAACCCATCCAAATTGGGCAATACATGGAGTTTAAGAAGACTTGAAGTGTTTTCACGCAAAGGTTGCCTGCACACCAGCAAATCCTAGTATTATTTAGGAAAAGACCTTAAATATCTTTGCTAAATACATAATTTCAGTGAAATGCCATAAAATTACTTGGAATTTGGAAATGATGATGATTTTTGCTTACCCTCACCATCCCATTCTCTGATTGGACAGTATTGACAGTGATATTGTTGACGTTGGATGGCGATGGAGCTGATGGAGGAAAATTTGGAGTTCTCCTTTTCCTCCTTTTTGACCTCAACAGAGAAGGCAGGAAGGGTGGAATCGGGATTGCAGATGGTGGTCAAAGTGTAGGCACATGTTCCCATGAAATCAAAGGTTTTTCCATCAAAACTGTGGTAGAGTGGCCCACCAGCGAGCCAACAGGTGGAGAAAGTCTCCTGGACACACTCTGGTATTCCATCCACCATCTCGCACCTATCCTTGCATACCAAATCCTCACAGAAGAGCGGCGTGGGGGCTGAAAAAAAGGGGAAAACCCATGAATGGCCAGCTATACAACACCCAAATATTGGAGTGACACAACAATGGACTGACTGTACTCACTGGCTTCAGGAACAGGCGGAGCACGGCGCCGGGGATGTAGGTGGCCCCAGCATAGTGGAAAGTGGCAATGGTGGTGATGCTGATAGCAGTGGTGGTGGCACCAGCGGCCACCACAAATTCAGTCAGGCCGTAAGTGTAGTTCCCAACAGGTGTCACCACATAGTACCTGGTGCCCAGGCTCTCCATAGGCAGGAGGGCAGTGGCACCCACCGTGTAGCCCTTGGTGCTGACGGCCACCACAGAGATGTCAGCGCTGGCCTGAACCACCAAGGTTTTATGGGAAGTGCAGCTCCCAGCGAATTCCAGGCTAGCAGGGAGGAGCAGGGGCATAGTGATGTCGGGCCTCAGGGTGACATTCTGGGTGATGGAGCCACCACGGAGCGTCACGGACACCTGGGTGTCGGCAGGACCATAGGAGGTGAGCAGCAGCTGCAGGTGCGCGCTGGGGGACTCGTCGTCGTTCTGTGGGAACACGGCCAGGAACTCCCGGCCCCGATAGCTGGCACTGGAGAGCGCTGGGAAAGTGCAGGAAAAATGGGGCCTCGGTAAATTTTTAAATTAACCAAGGGTGTTATAAAAAGGGCCCTTTATATTTTTATACTGACATTTTTATATCAATTCTATATGTGCTTATATATCAATTTTCCTATTTTATAGTAGGAATTGTACTGACTTTACCTTAAAAATGTGACTGCAGTATCCAATTTATACAGTCTGGTTTTAGATATAATCATAATAAAAAATATATTTACAGTTTATTAGGTTAATAAACAACATTTGAATTTAACTATAAATGATAATATATAAATAGTAAGCTCTTATTTATATGTTCTATTACCAATTATTAAAATATATAAATGTGTTAATAATATGAAATAATATTGTATTATTAACTAATGCTAAGTTTATAAAATACTATTCTTTAATATAGCAATATTACCAGATATTTTTATATCCTGTGTTATTGATATATTAATAGTATAATGTAATATAATTTAGTATATTACTACTTATTAGAACACTGATAAAATATGAATAATATAGAACTCATATATCAGTAAAAACATGTCAATTACTTTTTTAGACTGTTATTGTAATATTATACTTGTATATATAACATAGTTGTATAGTTTATTATGTTATTACTATACAGATTTAATTGTGTTAACAGTGTGTTAACACAGTGTAATTACAACACTGTAATACAGAATACTTATATTTAAATATGTAGTAGTATATTTTCTACCATTTTGTAGTTAATTTTAATGGAAATATCAGCAAAGATTTATCCAAATCCATAAATATTAAAAATAATTAAAGTAATATAATACCGACTGCTGTGATTATTGAGTTTATTTCAGTATTAATCATAGTAGAAAATAAATCCACAAGTTATTTTTTTAATTATATACAACTGTAGATAACTTATATTTTCTCTATAAAATCATACAGATAATGATTTAAAATAACTTTCTTTCTTGTTTTCATAGAAATGGTTGAGGAAAATAATTGTAAAAATCACCCAAAAATAAGCAATAAGGTGCAAAATTACCATGGTAGAGAATTTGTTAAAGACCAGAATAGAATTATGATATGATATGATATGATATGATATGATATGATGTGATATGATATGATATATGATATGATATGAGATATTATATGATATTATATTACACTATATTACCTACCATTATATGTAACCAATATAACATTCTAATAGTGGATATTACATTATAACACAAAATATAATAAAATATAATTCTGTTATTAAATACAATACTGGTGCCGAAACCCGGGATGCGAAAAACGGCCCGGAATTCGGGAATCGCCTGGACAAAAACCGGCAGCCACACAGCTCGACTTGTGTGGCGGGGGAGACGTCCCCGGACCAGCGAGGACCATGGAGGCCATCGCTAAGGTCGTGAGTGAAATCCACACGCAGTGGGGGTTGGATTGTAAGCTTAAAGATTTCTCTCTCGCAGTGCCGAGACTTATAAAGATCGGGGCTATAGAGAGCCCGGTAGATATTCTCCATCCGGAGATATGAGGTAAATGCACAAATGCCCTGGCTGAGGACACCATGTCCTCCGGCTCGGGGAGAGCACTTAAAGCATGGGGAAATGTTATCCGGGCTCTGCAAACTGCCCAGCAAGAACAAGAGACCTGGAGGGCCGCGCGGACTTGTTTATTAGCTACGCCGCAGCTGGGGATCGGGGCGGCTACGCAAACCGCGGGGGGGTCTGAGTCGGGGAGCTGCGCAGACGTGGGGACCTTGGATCCACCCCCGCAGCCTGCGAGCCGGGGCTCACCAGAAGCAGAGGAGGGAGATCGCGCACGGGCATTGTGGCAGGGGTTGGCAAAGGAGGCGTGGAACGCTGCTATAATATCAGAAATATAAGCTGCGGAGACAAAACGCCCTCCATATGCATTTGAACATGGCGCCAAACCGTGTGGTCAGGATTGGAACAAGGGCTCGGAGGGCAGGGCCGCAAAAGGCTCGCTGAACAGCGCAAGTGCGGGTGTGCAGGGAGGCGGGACGGCCTCCCGGACGGAGCGTCAGACCAATCAGAGAGCTCATCTTAAAGCAGATCCGTATAAGGCAAGAACCTCCCCCAGCAGGAGGCAAGGGGAGCGCAAGGGGAGGGAACGGCCCAGCCCCCGGGAGGAGGGGCGGAGGCGAGGGCGGAGCCCGAGGAAAAGGCTCGGCAGCCCGGAAGCGTCCAGTCAGTCAACTTCAGGCTCTGACTCTGACTCCAGCTCGGATAGCTGGTTGGAGGGATGGTCGGACGCCGAATCGGACACCAAATGGGGCTTTAACAAAAAGGATACCGTGGCTTACAAGACCACTAGCCGCAACCCTCCGGCGTGGGTTAAGGGAGTACCAAAGAAAGACCGTACTCCACTCACGGACTGGAGAAAAAATTAAAATGGCATGCGCGGAGTGGGCACCATCTGCCACGCTCGTGTTCCCAGTCCGGGTTGGGGGGACGGACGGGAACCAACGAACCTACTTGCCGGTAAATCCGAAAGACGTACAGGCTATCGTACAAGCGGTTGCAGACAAGTAAATTAATTCTGCCATGGTTTCCACACTTGTTGATAGCGTTTTTGGAGGTGACGATATGCTTCCCTTTAATATCAAACAGACTTGCAGGCTAATCTTTGATGGGGCAGGGATGATTGTTTTTAAGCAAGAATGGGAGGATAACTGTGCAAAGCAGCTAGCCCTGGTAACAGGGGAAAACCATCCACTGCATGGCTCCAGCTTACAGAAGCTAATGGGCAGAAACCCGACTATGATCACCCCACAAGCACAGGCACAGGGTCTGCGGGCCCATGAGGTCATGACAACAACCCGTGCTGCCCGAGAAGCCGTCCGTACTGTTTCTAAAGTACTAGCTAAACAGTCGCCTTGGTCCACCATAAAGCAAAGTGAGAGTGAGAGCTTCACTCAGTTTGTGGACCGGCTCCAAGCAGCGGTAGATTCCTCTGCATTACCTTCAGAGGCAAAAGGCCCAGTGATAGCCGACTGCCTGAGGCAGCAAAGCAATTCAACCACCAAAGACATTTTAAGATCACTGCCACCTGGGTCCAAGGTCGCAACCATGATCAGGCATGTTGTAAAGAAGGAGCACCTTGCTCCCATCCAGGCAGCAGTTCGCACTGCAATAACCAGCGTGATGGCATGCTTCAAGTGTGGCCAGGCAGGCCACGTAGCAGTAAACTGCCCCCAGCCAGGACACCCACCTGCAGCTGCTCCACCACGCCAGGGGAAACCTAGGGGACCATGCTGGGCATGTGGGAAGAAGGGGCATTTAGCTAAGGAATGCAGATCCAAGCCTCAGGGAAACGGGAAGGGGAGGGGGCAGCCGGGCTGCACCCAGCCCCCTCCCTCCTGGAACACAAAGTGGCCCAGCTACAGCAACCCTCAATGGGGCACGGGGCTTCCATGCCCATTACCCCCTCAGGAAATGGCCAACTTTGTCGCCCAACAAGTAGCACAATCAAACCCACCTGCACCTCAGGAATACCCACAACAGCTCCCTGGGGCCAAGGCCCCTGGGTGGCCTTGGCCATGAAAGCACGTGAGCAAGACCCATGGGTGGCCTTTGCTGTGAAAATAGGCAGGCACCCACTGATCGTGTGGGCAGAGTGTCGTCTCCACAACAGCTCCAACGACACGGCCATCTGCCTTCCCTTCTGGGTGGACACAGAATCAGACGTCACGGTCATCCCAGACATACATTGGCCTCTACCGTGGAAGCTAAAAGAAGCCCCCAGGGTGAGCGGAGTTGGAAAAGAATCCCAAGCCTTCAAAAGCACCCAGCTAATAGCAATAACACTCTGCACCGAGAGAGGGCCAGGAAGGACCATCGCCCTTACGACGTACGCTATGTCGGGATGCCCACCCTTGCTGGGGAGAGATGCCCTAGCCCAGCTGGACGTTAGGGTGACAAATTTATTCTAAGGGCCACTGTTGTATACCCGCAATTGCCCATCAAACTAACTTGGAAATCAGTTGACCCTGTGTTTATCGAACAGTGGCCCTTATCCGAGCCTCGAATGACTGCACTCCTAGAGCTGGTTAGCCGTAAGCTACACAAGAATCACATAGAACCCTCCACGAGCCCATGGAACACCCCAATCTTCGTAATACCCAAACGATCTGGTGAAGGCTTTTGTCTCCTGCACGACCTGCGGAAAGTGAACAAGAGAATCCAGCCAATGGGCCCAGTACAGACTTTGCTGCCCATGAACTCGATGATACCGAGAGGACAGCCCTGCGCAGTGCTTGACATCAAAGACTGCTTCTTTTCTATCCCTCTGCACGAAGATGACAAGGAGCGGTTCGCCTTTTCCATCGTCTTTCCAAACAGCCAGCGGCCTAACCTACGCTTTCAATGGAAAATGTTACCCCAAGGTATGATCAACTCCCCTACCATCTGCCAGATCACAGTAGACCGAGCACTAGCACCAGTCCGGCAGAGCCATCCAACAGTGACAATCCTGCAATATATGGACGATATCCTGATCGCCGCACCGTCAATAAGACAGGTGGACCAGCTGATATCAACCATCTCTGAGACCCTAAAGAGAAATGGCTTCGAAATAGCAAGTGCTAAAATAAAAAAGGGACCATGCGTGACCTTCCTTGGAGTGGGAATCACAAGCTCCTACGTAACCCCTCCCCAGATAAAAATCCGCCGAGACATCAACACGCTCCATGACGTGCAGCAGCTGGTAGGATCCTTACAGTGGCTTTGCAACATCGTCCTGATTCCTCCCGAGGTCATGGACCCTCTAAACGACCTCTTGAAAGGAAGGAACCCATGGGAGCAGAAGACCCTGACACCAAAAGCGATAAGCTCGCTCAACTTCATCGAACACCAGATGTCAGTGAGCACACTCGCCAGATGGGATCCAAGTGCACCGGTCGATCTGTATGTCCCCTTCACAAAAAAGAGGGGAGTGGGAGCCTTAGCCCAAGGACCCCCCCGACAAAGCCCCACCAATACAATGGGTGGTCTTGGGGAAACCGTCACGTGCCTTTTCCCCGGGAGTTGAGTGCCTGAGCAGCCTCATCATGAAAGGCAGGAAACTCGCTCTAAGACATCTGGGCATCAAACCTGCCAAGATATACCTGCCCTTCCTCGCTAAACAGCTCTCTGCACAGTCGACAACAATATCCGAATACCTGGCCTTGGCCCTTGCAGGTTTCGAAGGAAAGATTCGCTATGCAGCAAAACCGCCTTTGGACTCGGGCTGCTCACCGTCATCGACACTGACCTCCCACCAAAGATAATCGACCGACCGCAGGCAGGACCAACCATCTTCACGGACGATCGCCACGGACCTCCACCGCGAGCGGCAGTACGGCAGTCAGGAGAACAATGGCAATGCGTCAAGACAACCGACCCCACGCTGTCAGTCCAACAACTAGAAGTGGCAGCAGTAGTACTGGCGCGGCGGACTGTTCCCAGAAGAACACCTTAACATTGTGGCTGACTCCATATTTGTGGCCAAGCTCTGCCTAGCCATGTCCGGACCAGGTGTGTCCGTGTCCACGGTTGCAACAATGCTAGAAGAAGCACTCTGTGCACGGAAAGGCACCATATCAGTCATCCACGCCAACAGCCATGATCCCGATCAAAGGGTTTTACCAGATTGGCAATGACAAGGCTGACGCTGCCGCAAAAGGCGATATGGACACTAAAAGAAGCCCCGACAGCTGCATGAATCCCTTCACATCGGGGCTTAAAGCACTGGCGAAGAAGTGCGAATTTCTACCGCTGGATGCAAAGCACGCCGTCGCCATCGCTGCCCTCACTGCCAGAAATCACCACTGTAGTCAAGCGGCATCAACCCCAGAGGCCTCAAAGTCTCAAAAATATGGCAGACAGACTTTACACTGTGCCAGCCATTAAGACCCCGAGCGTGGCTCGCAGTTACTGTGGATACATACAGCGGTATAATCGTGGCCACACACATCATTCCAAGACCGATTCCAAAGCGACCATCCAGCATTGGCTGACAGCCATGGCATGGCTTGGAGTTCCAAAACAAATACAGACAACAGCACAAACTTCACTTCAAAGACGGTCCAAGCATTCGTCTCGAAATGGAACATCGCCTTGGTACATGGCATCCCATACAACAGCACCAGACAAGCCATCGTTGAAAGAGCAAATCAAACTCTGAAAACTAAACTGCAAGTGCTAGCAAAGACAGAAAAATTCACCAATGCCATTCCCTCGAGTGACCAAGCGCGCATACTAGCAACCGCGCTGCTAGCATTGAATCAATTCCCCAGGGGGGACGAAACAAACAGTCCTGCCCAGAAACACTGGGCCACTCGGGCACTAGAGACAGGACCGCTGGTGGTGATCAAAAATGAACTAGGGGAGTGAGAACAAGGTTGGAGGCTGGTGCTCACGAGGCGAGGGTATGCGGCCGTTAAAAGGGATGAGAACATTAAATGGTGTCCACTCAAATCTATCAAACCAGACTCTTCAAAGTGCAGCTAATGAAAATTTTGAAGCTTTGTTTGCAGAACCGGATCAACGGATGCCCCCGCAACCCGTACGCCCCACTACCGGGAAAGAGAGAGATACCACCGAGCACCCTGGTGTCACCTGAGAAGCTCACACCCTCAAAACCAAAGCAGCAACGGTACCTCTGTGTCATTCTGTTCCTAGAGTTAGTTAGGCAGACACAAAGCATTACCCACACCAGCCATTCAGGTGGGTTCTACGCCATCTCTCAAGCGAGAGGGCCATCAAAAAAATTGTCACAGCTGACACTCCATCTTTTAAGTTTAGGCTAAAAGACATTTTTCCCTTTCACACGGAATTCCCCAAATTTGATGAGACAGCATTTTTTCAAACGTATTGGTGTCCCGCTTCCAACCCAGGGAAGAGTTACTGTAATTACCCAGGGCATGGATATTGTGGATATTGGGGGTGTGAAACTATTGTGGTAAGCAATAGATGGAAGCCTCAACATCCAGACAAGTTCCTGCAAATTAACTATATTCCCCACGGCTGTATCGAACCAAAATTCAGCATGAATAAAGTAGTACTCATGCCCCAAGGCAGAAAGCAGCACACCTGCACCGGGTTACAAAATGGCAATTCTGCAGTCGACCCATAATAGTTGGGCCACAGGCAAAGTCTGGACGGCATTTGTTCATCATAATCGCCACATCTGGGCAAACATACAAATTATCAAGTCCCCACCTTCAATATCCCAATCAGTCGGATCCAATCCGGTTCTTGCAATAAGTAGACCCGGAAAAAAGATCACAGTAAACCATAACTCTAGCCACAGGACACAAATGCAGAAACCTACCTCCTCCCCAGCCGATCTCCTAGCCAGACCAACCCTCTACAACCCAGTTCCTAAACATGTTGAATGCCACCTTTCTATCATTAAACCAATCCAACCCGAACCTCACAGAATCATGCTGGTTGTGCTATGATCCACAGCCTCCTTTTTACAAAGGGGTTGCCATCGGTCTCCCATTCATCTTTTCAAAGTCAGACAATCCACGTCAATGCAGATGAGACACCCCCCAGAGAGGCATTACCCTAAGCCAGGTCACGGGTCAGGGCAAATGCTTCGGCAATGCAACCTTGGCAAAGCAGATGGGCAATGTCTGCCGAGAATTTGTCAAATTAAAGTGGGGGAAGTTCCAGTGGGTAATCCCTGCTGCATCGAAATGTGGGTCTGTCAACAGTCAGGGATAAGCCCATGTGTACTCCTTAACAAATTCAATCAATCTACCGACTTTTGTGTCCAAGTTCTAATTGTCCTCAGAGTTCTGTATCGCCAGGAAGAGGAAGTGTACCAGATGCTCGAGGAACCCAACCAGCTCCACAAGCAAGAACTGGTAACGGACATCACCATCACAATGCTCCTTGGTTTAAAAGCTACCAGCGCTGCCACCAGCGTCTCAGCCCTCGCAACCCAACACCAAGGACTGGCTCAACTGCAGATGACTGTTGACGAGAACTTGCAAAGAATCGAGAAATCCATTTCTTCCCTAAAGAAATCCCTTTCCTCACTCTCAGAGGTCGTCCTCCAAAACAGGCGAGGACTGGACCTTCTGTTCATGCAGCAGAGGAGGCCTGTGTGCCGCCTTAAAAGAGAAATGCTGCTTTTATGCGGACCACACCAGAGTCGTCAGAGACTCCATGGCCGAACTGAGAGACTGACTGAACCTAAGAAAAATGGACAGGGAAGCCCAACAGGGCTGGTTCAAATCGTGGTTCAACCATTCCCCATGGCTTACCACCCTAATTTCTACCCTAATAGGCCCAGTCACTATACTCTTACTAACATTAATCTTCGGGCCTTGCATATTTAACAAATTGGTGCTATTCGTTAAAAAACGTTTAGAAACAGTTAACATTATGCTCATCGAACGCCGACAATTACTTTAAGGCATGCCTGCTACTAACACGGTCA
Organism: Luscinia megarhynchos; assembly: GCA_034336665.1. Classification (NCBI taxonomy): domain Eukaryota; kingdom Metazoa; phylum Chordata; class Aves; order Passeriformes; family Muscicapidae; genus Luscinia; species Luscinia megarhynchos. Next base: position 47,029 of record JAPFBE010000053.1, read on the forward strand.
CAATTTTATACTAACCTTACTAACCCATGAAATTTTATGATGTCTAAATTTTATAACTTTGTATGATTTTTACTAATCATGAGGGAGGGGGGAGATGTGGGAAGTTAGGGATTTGTGTACGGAAGATATCGGGTTGTGACGGACAGCCAGGGACACTTCTTCCCCCCACCCCTTGGGGTCAGATCCTAGCTCTGTACCTGGCCACACCCGGCCGGATATGAGCTAAGGGAAATGACACGGATAGCCCACCATAAAAACCCCAGTGACCCCTCAATAAACGCCATTTGCTGTCTGCCATATTGGTGTATGGAGCACATGGACCGAGTGGCTCGGGGTTAAAGCCGCCGTGCCGGGCTGGAACCAGGTCGCCAACGCAACAAAATACTCATAATTGCATACAGTTTAATACAATAAAATAATGTCATTCATATAATATAATGTAATTCTATGTCATATTACATTGTAAAATAATCTAGAATTGTATATAATTATATTTAGTCATTACAGCAATTTATATATATTCTATCTTTTATAATTACCTCTCAATAACTAGGTATAATTATATATAAAAGCAATATATAGTGTGCTATATTAATAAATACACAAATCAATTATATGAATACATAATACATTAAGTTTTTGTATGTTTATGTGTTTCAAATCTTTTATACCTCCATATAAACTTTTAAATAATTTTATACTGAATTTTCACAGAAATTTTTATTAAAAAATGCCAATCAAGAATAACGATAATAGCAACATAATCATAGCATAATTATAGAAGAAATCACGTTTTTGTATTGTATTTTTAATATAATTACAGTAGAGATTATAATAAACATTCATATATGTCATTCGGTGCATGTATATTATTAACTAAGACTGGGTATCATCTCCAAAATAAAAAAAAAAAGGGAATTTTTGAGATTGTCGGGGGAAAAAACACATGAAAATGACATAAAAATTGATTAAAATTCAGTCTGTATAATTCAGTCTATATATAAAAGTCTGTGAGAAGGATTTTTTTAATTTAAAAAATTTAAATTTAAATTTAAATTTAAAAAATATAGAATTGGGGATGTTGGGTATAAAAAGATAATTCTGGAGATTTTTTTCCTAACGGAAATAGAATTTACATGTTTTGGAGGAAAAAAAGGGAATAAGGATGTTTGACTGTGAATAAAATAATATGATTAAAGGTAGCGTTCTGAAATAATACATTAAAAGGGTGTAGGTTTTTCTTGCAAAAGAGGGGTGTTTTGAAGGAAAATCAACAGGGAAATGGGCAAATAGAATTTTAAAAATTAGAGCAGATTGAATGAGGTTTTTTTCCTTTCTATAAAAATACCTGAAACCTAAAACACAGTTAATGATGGCTTTTTTCCTGCCTTAAAAAATAAATTCTAAAAAAAAATAAAATAAAAAAAAAAGTAAAAAATGGCTTTTTCTTTAAAACACTATCTAAAAATTTGGTTGATAAGAGGTTTTAATAAAAATTACAGCAATGAAAAAAAGGAATAAAAGATTATTTTTTTCCCTTAAGTTTCAACTGCTTTTATTTAAAAAGAGCAAATAAAAAAACCTTTTTCCTTAAAAAAAAATCTTTTAAAAATAGATTTCTTTTTCCCCGGAAAAAATACAATTCCAACATATAGCTCTTTGGGGTTTTTTCCTGGAAAAAACACCAAAACACTAAAACTGATCATAATCATCATTTGGCTCAAAAAAAACCCCAAACACCACAACCAAATAGTAGTCTGAAATAATCAGGACAAAGTAAATTTTTATTTTCTGTAGAAAGTGAGGAAAAGGGGGATTTTCCCATAAAAATTAATGAGGCACACATAGAAAAAAAAAGCTTTTGCATTAATAAAAAACTATTTTAAAGAGGTGTTCTGGTTAAAAATAGTAACTCTGCAGCTGAGAGGTTGCTGGAGAAAATGCAAAAGGAGGGAATGAAACAGGGGATTTAAGGGTTAAATAGAATGAAGAGTAGAACATATGGTATCAGTTACTGTGTGCTTATAAGGAAAGGAATGCATGATAAGAGACCCCTAACTTATAGATTTTGCTGGGCTTGCAAAAATGAAGGGGGTCCTTCTTCGTAAAAGTGCAGAGTCTGCAAAATATCACAATCAAGAGACTAAAGCGCATGCGTAGAAAGACAAGTTGAAAAGTTCAACAGCGAGGAAGACTACTGTTAGCCCACCAACTCATTTCCAGAGACCACCAACCCAATAAACTACGCAGCCGCAATGAATATGCAACTGATTTGCATACGAAGCGGGGAACAGGCGGGGCAGATAATCAATATGTATAGGCGATTTAGAATATGCATGAACTTCCTAGATAAATAGAAGATTAGAAATCATGTAAAGTACGCAGGATTTGGGAAGATGCTCTCCCCCTGCGTCCAGCGCTGAATAAAACACGTACCTACTCCACAACTTTATAGGTTGTGAAGTTTATTTCCGTGCTTCAGGAAGAGGGAGATTTTCAGGTAAAAACAAGCCCAGGGATTCAGGATTTCATTTTCTGTGCTTAAAAGTCAGCAAAGAAGTACAACATCCAGGAAATTTGGGGATTTGGCATAGAAAATGGGGGTTTTGCTTACTGCAAAAGGGAAGGAGGAGCCACCAGATCCCATCTTGTGCCATCCCTGTGAAAAACACCCAAAATCACTACAAATTGCTATTTTATGGGAAAAAATCCATGTGAGCCCGGAGGTGTCTCCTGAACCCTTCCAATAAGCCCCAAATTATGCCCAAAATGCCTTTTTCTTATCCCCAAAATACCTTTTTTTAACCCCATGGAAATCTCTTGGGGCTTATTTTGACCACTACTGCCCCCAAATCCATCCCGCACATTCCAAACACTCAGAATTTCACCCATAACTCCACAAATTTGTATCAAAATGGTTTTTCTTCCCAAACTCCCCCATTTGGAGTCAAAATATTTTTACCCCCAATCCCCCTCTTGCATCAAAATGGAATTAAACACCTGAGGCAACCATCCCTCCCCCCATCCTCCCTCTCCCCTTCAGGCCACATCTGTCTCCATCTCTATCAGGTTTGCTCCAAAAACAGATCAATTTTAACCATAATCACCCAGATTCATGTCAAGATGCTGACATGATTCATGTCAAAATGCTGACACAGCGCTCCCATCAACCCTCCCCTCGATATCTCCTCCATATCACATTTCCACTAAATCCACACTAAAACTTTATGGAAAGGATTAATTTTTCCCCAAAGCCCCCAGTTCTGGTCAAAATGGATATTTTTTTGCCCAACATCCCCCAAATTTGGATCAAAATGGGGTTCAACATTAAGGAAAACCCTTCACTCAGCTAGCCCCACACAAACCCTCCCAAATGTTCAATTTGAGGTTAAGAAGGGGGAAAACACCACCAAATCCTGGGCGTGATGAGGAAAAAAAATCTGAAATTTTGGGGTAATAGTGCACAAAAAGGGCAAATCTCTGAGATTTGGGGGGAAATGGGGAAAAAATGGGGAAAAAATGTTTAAACCCCAACATTTTGGAAGCAAAAAAGGTTAAAATTATGAAAGTTGTGGGAAAAAGGGGGGAAAAGCCACAAAACTGGGAAAGGAAAATGTAAAAAACCCTGAAACTTGAACAGAAAAAATCCTCAATTTCTGCCCATCCCCAAACAATAAGGAAAAGCAAGAATAAACAAGGAATGAAGCCTCCTCACTCTTCCCCACTCACCGGCCCCTTGGCTCTTGAATTCCCAGAACACTGCAGACACAGAGTGCTTGTCCCAAATCACTCTTTCTATACCCAAATAATAATACCCGAGCCCCAGCCAAACCATGCAGATTTGGCCAGATTCAGCAGAATTTCGGGTTGGGGAGGGGAGGGGCCAGGGATCATGACCTCGAGTTCCACAGAATTTGGGAACAGGCAGCTGGATCCTGTCACCGATGGGACGTGATGGGAGCAGAACCCACAGGGACATCGTGAGAGATGTGAGAGCCACAGGGACATCACGACAGGTCTGGGCCCCACAGCAACCACCCCAAATTCCATGAACTCCCAAAATCACTGGCCCCGTGGTACCCTCTGGCCCCATGACCCCGGGGAAACGACAGACCAAATCCAGATGCTTTTTACCCAAAATTAATGACCTGAATCACAGCAGGGAATTTCAGAGAATGGGAAATTCTGGCCCAAACGACTGAAAAAAGCTGAAGAATATCAGCTGGAATCAGGAGAGACCATGGCAAACAGGGAATTAAAGGGCTTTTGCCTTAAAATGAAGACATAAAACCAGGGAATCCCTGAACCCCCACAGAGACCCTCAAAACTGTCCAGTGACAGAGATTCCCCAAACCCATCCAAGGACGTCCAAAGCCACATGGGGATCCCCCAAAACTACCCGGGGATCCCCTGGCCCTCTGAACCCCACAAACCACAAGGTCCCTGCAAGGAGATGGGGGGTCCCTGGGAGGCATTGGAGGTCCCTGGAAGGTTTTGAGGTTCCCAGTAAATGACACCCAGAACAGAAATTTTCAGTTGCCCTGAAGGTGCTGGATGGAGTTCAAAGACTAACTGGCCAAAACGATGAAAGTAGGTACAGGTAGGCACAGAGGATCACAAGCATAGCTGGAGCCAGTGGACAAACAGGTAATGAGGAATATTAGTGGTGTTGTTGTCAAGTTATGCAACAAGAAGCAACAGTGCATGCCCAAGGAAAGGTCACCTGTAATATGGAAGCATTCAGTGAACATGACCGCCAGAGATCCCTTCATGGTTCTTCCAGGACCATACCCAGGTGTAAAGTTTAACCACACACATCAGATTATAGGAGAAATCCTTCAGTGCGTCCTGTACAGATAAAGAATACCTGCTTTCAAATGCTTCAAATGGTGTTAGAAAGTTTCTTTTCCAGCCAATTTTGGTATCATTCCCTTGGACGGGCTTAGAGTTGGGACGGGCTCCCAACTCTACATGGAGCTGAGAGAGTCCTGGTGGGGTTTGGGGGCCCCTGGGAGGGGTGGGGGTTTCCAGGGGAAATTTGGGGGGATCCATGGGGGAGATTGGGGGTCTCTGTCAGCGGGATACAAGCTCTCTGCCACTTTATCCATCCCAAGAACCTCCCAAACCACATGGGGACTCCCTCGATCTCCTTGGACCGCCAACCCCCTGTAGGATGCCCCAGAACCACACCAACCTCCCCAAACCTTTCCCTGGGGATCTCAAACAACTTCTCTGGGACCCATAAAAACCACCCCAGTGACCCTCAAAACTCCCTGGCCGTCTCTCGGCGCGCCCAGACCCGCAAACCCCTGCACGGACCCCACACGTCCCGCAGCACCCCCAGAGCCCCCAAACCCTTCGGGAACCCCCAGAGCCCAACACGGACCACCCCTATCCCTCGCCCAGCTGCGCGCCGCCGCTTCCCGCCTTCCCCCGCCCCCCGCCTCCCATTGGCCGCAGCACCCGCCCGTCCCCGCCCTTAACCAATCAGCGCCCGGATCGCAGCGCGCGGGCGAAAACCAAACCAGAGCGCGGGAGATGGAGCGGGTGAGGCCTGAGGGTCGGAGGGCGCAGAGGGGGACTTGGGGGATCCCTGAGAGGAATTTGGGGGCTCGCGGGGACGGCGCGTCACTCCCCGCATCCCCCCCGCAGAGGCTCAGCCTTGAGCAGCGAACGGAGCGTCTGCTGCAAAGGAGGTGGGAGAGCAGCCCGGCCTCAAGTGCCACTCGGTAACTCCAGGTGCCCCCTGGGGACCCCAATCTGGTCCCCCGTTCCCTCAGTGTTGTCCCGGACTCCAAGGACTCCCCAGACCACCGAATATCTCCCCACACTCCTGAGTGCCTCCCAGTTCCCTCCCAGTTCCCCGGTGTTCCTCAAGAGCACCTCGGGGACCCCAAACTACCCCACCGATCCCTGGTGATGCCCTCGACCCCCATTGTACCGGAAAGTGCGGCCCGCAGCCCCTCACATTCCTCCCGAGAGCAACAGAGCCGCGAGGGGCAGAGCAGGGTCAGTATTCTGGGGCTCCTCGCCCCCCCTCCCCAAACCCTTTCTTCCCCTCCAGCCGGGCCCTGCTCAGGCCCCGCCCCCGCGAACCACAAAGGGCGGGGCCTCTGTCTGGCCCCGCCTCCTACAGCCCCATGCTTTATGACCCCCTCGGCCAATGGTGCTCGAGGCGGTGCCGAGGGGCGGAGCCAGTGATGGACCTGCCCCTGGGGCGCCCTGCAGAGAATGCCAGGGGGAGGTCACGTGATCCCCCGGAGCCCTGCACGTGGCCACACCCTGGCAGTCACGTGACCCCTCTGAAGCTCCCCCCCTTCCACCCATGACCAATCAGGAGACACTTCTGCAAGCACCAGGGGGCGTCTGCAAGCCGGCTGTCTCCCGGCAGGAGAGACAGCGGCAGGAGCCATGTTGGAGGTCACGTGACTCCCACAAAGCCCGCTGGCCAACGAGGAGCAGCTCACTGGACACCCTGCAGGGGGCAGGATACTCACGGTCACGTGACTCCCACGAGGTCCTTTGGCAAATCAACAGAAGCTGCTGTGCATCTGCGCACCAGGGGGCACCACTCTGTCAGGAGCAAGAGTCCCATGAGCCCTTGCGGCATGAGCCATTTGGGGGGGTCACATGACTTCCTCGGAGCTCTGCAGTGGGCACCATATCGGGAGTCGCGTGACTCCCAGGATGCCCTGCGGCCTGCAGCGGAGCCGCATCATGAGCGCCTGCGCCGGGGTTGGGGTCACGTGATCCCTGCAAGGCCCCCACAGCCAATCAGGAGCAGTGCTGGTGATGCCCTACAGGGGGCGCCATTGCAGCAGCCACTGGGTGAGGAACAAGAGGCGCCCTCGTGGGTCATGCGGTCACTTGAGGGTTACGGGAGTCATGGCACCTGTGGGTCATGGGGTCACTTGTGGGTCATGGGGGTCACTTGAGGGTCCTGCGGTTACTTAAGGATCATGGAGGTCACTTGAGGGTCACAGGGGCACTTGTGGGTCATGGGGGGAATCACTTGTGGGTCACGGGAGGGTCACTTTAAGGTTATGGGGTTACATGAGTGTCATGGAGGGGCACTTGTGGGTCATGGGGTCACTTGAAAGCTGAGGGTTGCTTCTGGGTCATGGGGGGATCACTTCAGGGTCATGGGGTTACATGAGTGTCATGGGGGGTCACTTGTGGGTTGGGGAGGCACTTGTGGCTCAGGAAGTCCCTTGTGGGACTGCCGCCCCTGTGACATGCAGCCCCCCAGGCGCTCTGGGGGACCCCCTCCTCTGGATGCTGCGATGCCACCGCCGGGCCATGAGGGGACACCTTCGGTAGGACACCCTCACCCCCAAATTGCAGGGGTCTGCACTGCGCCTCCCCCAGGCCCCTCTAACCCCCCCTCTGCTCTCCCTTCTCCCGCCAGGGCCATCAAGACCCTCCTGGAATGCCCACCTGGGCACCCCAACCCATGGTGGGGCCCATAAAGCAGTGACAGCCCAAAATTCCACCAAGGAGGTGGGGAGACCCCCAGAATCCTCTCCTTTACCTCCCCCACCTTCGGGATTGTCCCCATCCCCTCTCCCCCCATATGTCCCCAGAGCATTTGGGGGGTCCTGGGGGCTCGAAAGAGGGTGTTGCTGGGCTGCTGGGTGTCTCTGGGGGTCTGTGGGGTGTTTGGAGGGGCTCTGAGGTTGCAGAAGGGGTTTGAGGGGTGCATGGGGAGCGCTGGAAATCGTGAGTGGTTTGGGAGACCCTCGGTGTCCATAAGGGGTCCGGAAGAAACCTGTGGGATTCGGGGGGACACTCTAGGGGTGTTGAGGGAGGTCTGTAGAAGGTGTTGGAGTCCGGGAAGGGGTTTGCGGGGACCCTCGGGTTTTGGGGGGTCTTTAACGCTCCAGGGGTTTGTGGGATGTTTTGGGGGGCTCAGGACAGGGCTGGGCGCTCTGTGAGGACTAGGAAGTCTATAGGTGCGTCTGGGGGGTCACTGAGCGTATCGGGCGGGGAACCCCAAACCCGTGGGGCCGGGGCTCACCTGTCTTCTTCACCCTCACGGCCGCCGTGGCGCCGGGGCATTCTGGTGTTCCCCCGCCCCCGAGAGCGCTGTAGGGGGTCATGGGGGCCTCAGAAACTCCTTCTGAGCCCCCCAAATCCCTGGGACTCTCCCGCCTCCAACTGACCGCTGGCTCGCGCCAGGTCACTCACTTCCGGGACTACAACTCCCGAAATGCCGCGGGGCCCCGTAGGGAAGCCTTTTGGGGCGGGACTGCGGTTCCCATGATGCGCCGCGGCGCTGGGAGGGCAGCCGGAGGCGGGACTGAGCTCTGAGGACCCTGGCCGCTCCGCAGGGGCTCCCTGAGCCCTGAGTGTCCCCCGGCCGCTCCGCAGGGCTCCCTGAGCCCTGAGTGTCCCCCGGCCGCTCCCCAGGGGCTCCCTGAGCGCCCCTGGCCGCTTCTCAGAGGCTCCCTGAGCCCCGAGTGACCCCGGCTGCTTCCCACGGGCTGCCTGAGCCTCGAGTGGCCCCGGCCGCTCCCCAAAGGGGCTCCCTGATCTCCGAGTGACTACGGCCGCTCCCCAGGGGCTCCCTCAGCACCCCCGGCCGCTCCCCAGGGGCTCTCTGAGCACTAAGTGTGACCCCGGCTGCTCCCCAAGGGCTCCCTGTGCCCTGAGCGCTCCCGGCCGCTCCCCAGGGTTTCCGTGACCCCTGAGTGACTCCCCGGCCGCTCCCCAGAGCTCCCCTGAGCTGTAAGTGCCCCTGTCCCCATAAGTACCTCCAGTGTCCCTCTCCTGACCCTAGCGGCTCCTTCAGCATCCGAGTCCACCCGCCCCGTCTCGTACTTGCCCCAAAACGCCTCCTGTGTGTCCCCTCCGACCCCCAAATGCTCTCCAGCTGCCTCCCTGAGCCCTGAATTCCCCTCCAGACCTTTCTAATCCCACTAGCACCCCCCAAGTGCCCCTGAAGTGTCTTCTGGGAACTGGCGTGATGACGACGGTGGAGAGAAAGACCCTGACCCTGTCGCAGTATCAGCAACAGGTCAGCCTTTAATTAAAATTGGAATCTGCAATTGCTGATGTGAGGGATGTTCTGAAATAATACATTAAAAGGGTGTAGGTTTTTCTTGCAAAAGAGGAGTATTTGGAAGGAAAATCAACAGGGAAATGGGCAAATAGAATTTTAAAAATTAGAGCAGATTGAATGAGGTTTTTTTCCTTTCTATAAAAATACCTGAAACCTAAAACACAGTTAAAGATGGCTTTTTTCCCCCTTAAAAAATAAATTCTAAAAAAAATAAAATAAAAAAAAAGTAAAAAATGGCTTTTTCTTTAAAACACTCTCTAAAAATTTGGTTGATAAGAGGTTTTAATAAAAACTACAGCAATGAAAAAAAGGAATAAAAGATGATTTTTTTTCCCTTAAGTTTCAACTGCTTTTATTTAAAAAGAGTAAATAAAAAAACCCTTTTTCCTTAAAAAAAAAATCTTTTAAAAATAGATTTGTTTTTCCCTAGAAAAAATACAATTCCAACATGTAGCTCTTTGGGGTTTTTTCCTGGAAAAAACACTAAAACTGATCATAATCATCCTTTGGCTCAAAAAAACACCCAAACACCACAACCAAATAGTAGTCTGAAATAATCAGGACAAAGTAAATTTTTATTTTCTGTAGAAAGTGAGGAAAAGGGGGATTTTCCCATAAAAATTAATGAGGCACACATAGAAAAAAAAAAGCTTTTGCATTAATAAAAAACTATTTTAAAGAGGTGTTCTGGTTAAAAATAGTAACTCTGCAGCTGAGAGGTTGCTGGAGAAAATGCAAAAGGAGGGAATGAAACAGGGGATTTAAGGGTTAAATAGAATGAAGAGTAGAACATATGGTATCAGTTACTGTGTGCTTATAAGGAAAGGAATGCATGATAAGAGACCCCTAACTTATAGATTTTGCTGGGCTTGCAAAAATGAAGGGGGTCCTCTTCTTAAGTAAAAAGTGCAGAGTCTGCAAAATATCACAATCAAGAGACTAAAGCGCATGCGTGAAAGACAAGGTGAAAAGTTCAACAGCGAGGAAGACTACTGTTAGCCCACCAACTCATTTCCAGAGACCACCAACCCAATAAACTACGCAGCCGCAATGAATATGCAACTGATTTCCATACGAAGCGGGGAACAGGCGGGGCAGATAATCAATATGTATAGGCGATTTAGAATATGCATGAACTTCCTAGATAAATAGAAGATTAGAAATCATGTAAAGTACGCAGGATTTGGGAAGATGCTCTCCCCCTGTGCCCAGCGCTGAATAAAACACGTACCTACTCCACAACTTTATAGGTTGTGAAGTTTATTTCCGTGCTTCAGGAAGAGGGGGATTTTCAGGTAAAAACAAGCCCAGGGATTCAGGATTTCATTTTCTGTGCTTAAAAGTCAGCAAAGAAGTACAACATCCAGGAAATTTGGGGATTTGGCATAGAAAATGGGGGTTTTGCTTACTGCAAAAGGGAAGGAGGAGCCACCAGATCCCATCTTGTGCCATCCCTGTGAAAAACACCCAAAATCACTACAAATTGCTATTTTATGGGAAAAAATCCATGTGAGCCCGGAGGTGTCTCCTGAACCCTCCAATAAGCCCCAAATTATGCCCAAAATGCCTTTTCTTACCCCAAAATACCTTTTTTAACCCCATGGAAATCTCTTGGGGCTTATTTTGACCACTACTGCCCCCAAATCCATCCCGCACATTCCAAACACTCAGAATTTCACCCATAACTCCACAAATTTGTATCAAAATGGTTTTTCTTCCCAAACTCCCCCATTTGGAGTCAAAACATTTTTACCCCCAATCCCCCTCTTGCATCAAAATGGAATTAAACACCGGAGGCAACCATCCCTCCCCCCATCCTCCCTCTCCCCTTCAGGCCACATCTGTCTCCATCTCTATCAGGTTTGCTCCAAAAACAGATCAATTTTAACCATAATCACCCAGATTCATGTCAAGATGCTGACATGATTCATGTCAAAATGCTGACACAGCGCTCCCATCAACCCTCCCCTCGATATCTCCTCCATATCACATTTCCACTAAATCCACACTAAAACTTTATGGAAAGGATTAATTTTTCCCCAAAGCCCCCAGTTCTGGTCAAAATGGATATTTTTTTGCCCAACATCCCCCAAATTTGGATCAAAATGGGGTTCAACATTAAGGAAAACCCTTCACTCAGCTAGCCCCACACAAACCCTCCCAAATGTTCAATTTGAGGTTAAGAAGGGGGAAAACACCACCAAATCCTGGGCGTGATGAGGAAAAAAAATCTGAAATTTTGGGGTAATAGTGCACAAAAAGGGCAAATCCCTGAGATTTGGGGGGAAATGGGGAAAAAATGGGGAAAAATGTTTAAACCCCAACATTTTGGAAGCAAAAAAGGTTAAAATTATGAAAGTTGTGGGAAAAAGGGGGGAAAAGCCACAAAACTGGGAAAGGAAAATGTAAAAAACCCTGAAACTTGAACAGAAAAAATCCTCAATTTCTGCCCATCCCCAAACAATAAGGAAAAGCAAGAATAAACAAGGAATGAAGCCTCCTCACTCTTCCCCACTCACCGGCCCCTTGGCTCTTGAATTCCCAGAACACTGCAGACACAGAGTGCTTGTCCCAAATCACTCTTTCTATACCCAAATAATAATACCCGAGCCCCAGCCAAACCATGCAGATTTGGCCAGATTCAGCAGAATTTCGGGTTGGGGGAGGGGAAGAGGCCAGGGATCATGACCTCGAGTTCCACAGAATTTGGGAACAGGCAGCTGGATCCTGTCACCGATGGGACGTGATGGGAGCAGAACCCACAGGGACATCGTGAGAGATGTGAGAGCCACAGGGACGTCACGACAGGTCTGGGCCCCACAGGGATGTCACGACAGGTGTGGGACCCACAGCAACCACCCCAAATTCCATGAACTCCCAAAATCACTGGCCCCGTGGTACCCTCTGGCCCCATGACCCCGGGGAAACGACAGACCAAATCCAGATGTTTTTTACCCAAAATTAATGACCTGAATCACAGCGGGGAATTTCCAGAGAATGGGAAATTCTGGCCCAAACGACTGAAAAAGCTGAAGAATATCAGCTGGAATCAGGAGAGACCATGGCAAACAGGGAATTAAAGGGCTTTTGCCTTAAAATGAAGACATAAAACCAGGGAATCCCTGAACCCCACAGAGACCCTCAAAACTGTCCAGTGACAGAGATTCCCCCAAACCCATCCAAGGACGTCCAAAGCCACATGGGGATCCCCCAAAACTACCCAGGGATCCCCCTGGCCCTCTGAACCCCACAAACCACAAGGTCCCTGCAGGGAGATGGGGGTCCCTGGGAGGCATTGGGGGTCCCTGGAAGGTTTTGGGGTTCCCAGTAAATGACACCCAGAAGAGAAATTTTCAGTTGCCCTGAAGGTGCTGGATGGAGTTCAAAGACTAACTGGCCAAAAGCGATGAAAGTAGGTACAGGTAGGCACAGAGGATCACAAGCATAGCTGGAGACAGTGGACAAACAGGTAATGAGGAATATTAGTGGTGTTGTTGTCAAGTTATGCAACAAGAAGCAACAGTGCATGCCCAAGGAAAGGTCACCTGTAATATGGAAGCATTCAGTGAACATGACCGCCAGAGATCCCTTCATGGTTCTTCCAGGACCATACCCAGGTGTAAAGTTTAACCACACACATCAGATTATAGGAGAAATCCTTTAGTGCGTCCTGTACAGATAAAGAATACCTGCTTTCAAATGCTTCAAATGGTGTTAGAAAGTTTCTTTTCCAGCCAATTTGGGTATCATTCCCTTGGACGGGCTTAGAGTTGGGACGGGCTCCCAACTCTACATGGAGCTGAGAGAGTCCTGGTGGGGTTTGGGGGCCCCTGGGAGGGGTGGGGGTTTCCAGGGGAAATTTGGGGGATCCATGGGGGAGATTGGGGGTCTCTGTCAGCGGGATACAAGCTCTCTGCCACTTTATCCATCCCAAGAACCTCCCAAACCACATGGGGACTCCCTCGACCTCCTTGGACCGCCAACCCCCTTGTAGGACTGCCCAGAACCACACCAACCTCCCCAAACCTTTCCCTGGGGATCCCAAACAACTTCTCTGGGACCCATAAAACCACCCCAGTGACCCTCAAAACTCCCTGGCCGTCTCTCGGCGCCCAGACCCGCAAACCCCTGCACGGACCCCACACGTCCCGCAGCACCCCCAGAGCCCCCAAACCCTTCGGGAACCCCCAGAGCCCAACACGGACCACCCCTATCCCTCGCCCAGCTGCGCGCCGCCGCTTCCCGCCTTCCCCCCCCGCCTCCCATTGGCCGCAGCACCCGCCCGTCCCCGCCCTTAACCAATCAGCGCCCGGATCGCAGCGCGCGGGCGAAAACCAAACCAGAGCGCGGGAGATGGAGCGGGTGAGGCCTGAGGGTCGGAGGGAGCGCAGAGGGGGACTTGGGGGATCCCTGAGAGGGAATTTGGGGGCTCGCGGGGACGGCGCGTCACTCCCCGCATCCCCCCCGCAGAGGCTCAGCCTTGAGCAGCGAACGGAGCGTCTGCTGCAAAGGAGGTGGGAGAGCAGCCCGGCCTCAAGTGCCACTCGGTAACTCCAGGTGCCCCCTGGGGACCCCAATCTGGTCCCCCTGTTCTCTCAGTGTTGTCCCGGACTCCAAGGACTCCCCAGACCCCCGAATATCTCCCCACACTCCTGAGTGCCTCCCAGTTCCCTCCCAGTTCCCCGGTGTTCCTCAAGAGCACCTCGGGGAGCCCCAAACTACCCCACCGATCCCTGGTGATGCCCTGGACCTCCATTCTGCCCGTAAGTGCGGCCCGCAGCCCCTCACATTCCTCCCGAGAGCACCAGAGCCGCGAGGGGCAGAGCAGGGTCAGTATTCTGGGGCTCCTCGGCCCCCCTCCCCAAACCCTTTTTCCCCTCCAGCCGGGCCCTGCTCAGGCCCCGCCCCTCGCGGGCCCACAAAGGGCGGGGCCTCTGTTTGGCCCCGCCTCCTACAGCCCCATGCTCTATGACCCCCTCGGCCAATGGTGCTCGAGGCGGTGCCGAGGGGCGGAGCCAGTGATGGACCTGCCCCTGGTGGGCGGGGCCCTGCTGGACTCGGTTGCTCCCCGGGGCGCCCTGCAGAGAATGCCGGGGGAGGTCACGTGATCCCCCGGGGCCCTGCAGGGCCGCACCCTGAAGTCACGTGACCCTCTGAAGCTCCCCCCCTTCCACCCATGACCAATCAGGAGACACTTCTGCAAGCACCAGGGGGCGTCTGCAAGCCGGCTGTCTCCCGGCAGGAGAGACAGCGGCAGGAGCCATGTTGGAGGTCACGTGACTCCCACAAAGCCCGCTGGCCAATGAGGAGCAGCTCACTGGACACCCTGCAGGGGGCAGGATACTCACGGTCACGTGACTCCCACGAGGTCCTTTGGCAAATCAACAGAAGCTGCTGTGCATCTGCGCACCAGGGGGCACCACTATGTCAGGAGCAAGAGTCCCATGAGCCCTTGCGGCATGAGCCATTTGGGGGGTCACATGACTTCCTCGGAGCTCTGCAGTGGGCACCATATCGGGAGTCGCGTGACTCCCAGGATGCCCTGCGGCCTGCAGCGGAGCCGCATCATGAGCCTGCGCCGGGGTTGGGGTCACGTGATCCCTGCAAGGCCCCACAGCCAATCAGGAGCAGTGCTGGTGATGCCCTACAGGGGGCGCCATTGCAGCAGCCACTGGGTGAGGAACCAGAGGCGCCCTCGTGGGTCATGCGGTCACTTGAGGGTTAAAGGAGTCATGGCACCTGTGGGTCATGGGGTCACTTGTGGGTCATGGGGGAGTCACCTGAAAGCTGGGGGATCACTTTTGGGTCATGGGGGTCCTTGAGGGTCCTGGGGGTTACTTAAGGATCATGGAGGTCACTTGAGGGTCACAGGGGCACTTGTGGGTCATGGGGGGAATCACTTGTGGGTCACGGGAGGGTCACTTTAAGGTTATGGGGGTTACATGAGTGTCATGGAGGGGGCACTTGTGGGTCATGGGGTCACTTGAAAGCTGAGGGTTGCTTCTGGGTCATGGGGGGATCACTTCAGGGTCATGGGGTTACATGAGTGTCATGGGGGTCACTTGTGGGTTGGGGAGGCACTTGTGGCTCAGGGAGTCCCTTGTGGGACTGCCGCCCCTGTGACATGCAGCCCCCAGGCTCTGGGGGACCCCCTCCTCTGGATGCTGCGATGCCACCGCCGGGCCATGAGGGGACACCTTCGGTAGGACACCCTCACCCCCAAATTGCAGGGGTCTGCACTGCGCCTCCCCCAGGCCCCTCTAACCCCCCTCTGCTCTCCCTTCTCCCACCAGGGCCATCAAGACCCTCCTGGAATGCCCACCTGGGCACCCCCAACCCATGGTGGGGCCCATAAAGCAGTGACAGCCCCAAAATTCCACCAAGGAGGTGGGGAGAACCCCAGAATCCTCTCCTTTACCTCCCCCACCTTTGGGATTGTCCCCATCCCTCTCCCCCCATATGTCCCCAGAGCATTTGGGGGGTCCTGGGGGCTCGAAAGTAGGGGTGTTGCTGGGCTGCTGGGTGTCTCTGGGGGTCTGTGGGGTGTTTGGAGGGGCTCTGAGGTTGCAGAAGGGGTTTGAGGGGTGCATGGGGAGAGCTGGAAATCGTGAGTGGTTTGGGGAGACCCTCGGTGTCCATAAGGGGTCCGGAAGAAACCTGTGGGATTCGGGGGGACACTCTAGGGGTGTTGAGGGAGGTCTGTAGAAGGTGTTGGAGTCCGGGAAGGGGTTTGCGGGGACCCTTGGGTTTTGGGGGTCTTTAACGCTCCAGGGGTCTGTGGGATGTTTTGGGGGCCCAGGACCGGGCTGGGCGCTCTGTGAGGACTAGGAAGTCTATAGGTGCGTCTGGGGGTCACTGAGCGTATCGGGGCGGGTAACCCCAAACCCGTGGGGCCGGGGCTCACCTGTCTTCTTCACCCTCACGGCCGCCGTGGCGCCGGGGGCATTCTGGTGTTCCCCCGCCCCCGAGAGCGCTGTGGGGGGTCATGGGGGCCTCAGAAACTCCTTCTGAGCCCCCAAAATCCCTGGGACTCTCCCGCCTCCAACTGACCGCGGGCTCGCGCCAGGTCACTCACTTCCGGGACTACAACTCCCGAAATGCCGCGGGGCTCCCGTAGGGAGCCTTTGGGGCGGACTGAGGTTCCCATGATGCGCCGCGGCGCTGGAGGGCGGCCGGAGGCGGGCTTCCGAGCCCTGAGGGACCCTGGCCGCTCCGCAGGGGCTCCCTGGGCCCTGAGTGTCCCCCCGGCCGCTTCCCAGCGGCGCCCTGAGCTTTGAGTGACCCCGGCCGATCCCCAGGGGCTCCCCTGAGCGCCCCCGGCCGCTCCTCAGGGGCTTTCTGAGCACTAAGTGTGACCCCGGCCGCGCCCCCAGGGGCTCCCTGAGCCCTGAGTGTCCCCCCCGGCCGCTCCCCTAGGGGCTCTCTGAAGACTAAGTGTGATCCCGGCCGCTCCCCAGCGGCGCCCTGAGCCCCAAGTGACTACGGCCTCTACCCAGGGGCTCCTGAGCGCCCCCAGCCGGCCTCCCCAGGGGCTTTCTGAGCACTAAGTGTGACCCCGGCTGCTCCCCAGGGGATCCCTGAGCCCTGAGTGACCCCCCTGTCCGCTCCCCCAGGGGCGCCCTGAGCTCTGAGCTGTAAGTGACCCTGGTCAGCTCATCAGGGGGTTCCTGAGCCCCGAGTGACCTCGGCCACTCCTCAGAGGGTCCCTCAGCGCCCCTGGCTGCTCTCCAGGGGCTCCCCTGAGCCTCGAGTGACCCCTGGCTGCTCCCCAGGGGCTCCCTGAGCCCTGAATGTGACCCCGGCCGCTCTTCATGGGTGCCCTGAGCCCTGAGTGACCCCCTGGCCCCTCCCCCAGGGGTTCCCTGAGCTGTGAGCTCTGAGGTGTAAGTGACCCCAGCTGCTCATCAGGGGCTCCCTGAGCCTCGAGTAACCCCGGACGCTCCTCAGGGGCTCCCTGAGCCCCGAGTGACCCAGGCCGCTTCCCACGGGCTCCCTGAGCCCCTAGTGACCTCGGCCGGTCTTCAGGAGGTCCCTCAGCACCCCCGACCGCTCCCCCAGGGGCTCCCTGATCTCTGAACTCTGTGCTGTAAGTGACCCCGGCCGCCTCCTCAGGGGCTCCCTGATCTCCGAGTGACCCCGGCCGCTCCCCAGGGGCTCCCTCAGCACCCCCAGCCGCTCTCCCCCAGGGGCTCTCTGAGCACTAAGTGTGACCCCGGCTGCTCCCCAAGGGGCTCCCTGTGCCCTGAGCTCTCCCGGCCGGCCTCCCCAGGGTTTCCGTGACCCCTGAGTGACTCCCCCGGCCGCCTCCCCAGAGCTCCCCCTGAGCTGTAAGTGCCCCCTGTCCCCATAAGTACCTCCAGTGTCCCTCTCCTGACCCCTAGCGGCTCCTTCAGCATCCGAGTCCACCCGCCCCGTCTCGTACTTGCCCCAAAACGCCTCCTGTGTGTCGCCCCTCCGACCCCCAAATGCTCTCCAGCTGCCTCCCCCGAGCCCTGAATTCCCCTCCAGACCTTTCTAATCCCACTAGCACCCCCCCAAGTGCCCCCTGAAGTGTCTTCTGGGAACTGGCGTGATGACGACGGTGTAGAGAAAGACCCTGACCCTGTCGCAGTATCAGCAACAGGTCAGCCTTTAATTAAAATTTGAATCTGCAATTGCTGATGTGGGGGATGTGCAAGCCACCCCACTTCTTCGTGTACGCTCCTGTGGTTCCTCTTGGAGCCAGGGAAATGGCAGGGAAGACATTCCCTGCGTGTTGCACACATCAAAAAATTCCATGGGAATCGGGAACAGAGGTGTTATAAATGAGAAACAAAGTCTCAATATTCAGCAAAATTTAGATTGCTTTATTTTATGTAGACAGAGCAACGCAGCTGGGGGAAAACATGAGGGGTCACCGCCCACTCCACGCTTCCCCGAACTTTGGCTTACAGCTCCCTTTTATAGCATGGTTTCCTTGTAGTCATCAATAATTGTCATTTTTTTGTTGTTATAATTTTGCCAAGTAAGCAGTGGTGGTCCGTGGGATTGCTGGACAACGTGAGTCTCTGGACAATTTGTCAAGTCCCATAGATAACCATCTGGTCTTGGGAGATAAGAAATGGCAGAAGTCAGGAAGTCTGGTCTTAGGGATAGACTGCAATTGATTACACAAAGGCAGGAAAGCTGATTTTGCAGAATCTACTGGGCTATGTGAAAGCCTTGTTTTGCAAACTGTTAGTAAAACGGAATCATTTAATCGTACATTTTCCTTTCTTTAGTGTCACGCTTCATTTCAGACCTGAGTATTCTGGTTTATACAAACCCCAATACTTTTATGATTAACACAAATCTTTTATCAATTATCACAGAGTCTGTAGTGAGCTTCCCTGACAGGTGGAGATCCAGTCCTGTCGGGTGAAGAAGAGGTTGAGACAACTTTGGGGACCTGCAGTACACACTCCTATGGTCCCTCCAAAACCCAGAGACCCCCACAGACTCCCCACTAGATCCCAAATACCCTTAGAGTCCCCTCAAAACGCTCCATAGCCACCCTGTCCCCCCATAAACCCCTATAAACCCTCAGGACCCTCCCAAACTTCCCTCTAAAAACTCCTGAGGCCTTCTAAAATAACCCAAAGATGTGCCCAAATCCCCAGCACTCCCCCGCACCCCTCCCCCCAAAAGGGGCTACCCCAGGTGGCCACAATTACTCGTGGACTGCCTGAGCCACTTTTTGGGCTGAGATGTATGTAGGTGTAAATATAATAGAGATATAAAATATCCTGCAGACAGGGGCCTCCAGGAGAGCTGGGGGTGCCTTTGTCAGGGGACAGGATGGACAGTGAGGGTTTTCAGCTGCCAGAGGGCAGGGTTAGAGGGATATTGGGAAGAAATTCTCCCAGTGAGAGAGGTTGTCCAGAGAAGCTACAGCTGCTCCGTCCCTGGAAGTGTCCACGGCCAGGTTGGGCAGGGCTTGGAGAAACCTGGGAGAGTGGAAGGTGTCCCTGCCCTGGCAGGGGATGGATCAAGAAGACTTTGAAGTCCCTTCAACCCAAACCAGCCTGGGATTCAAATAGTGGGGGAGGTTGGAGGTGGGTGATCTTGGCTGACCCCAGGTGCCCCCCCAGGCTGCTCCATCACTCAGGCTTCAGGAAGAGACAGGAAGAGGAAAACCTGATGGAAAAGCTCCTGGGAGAGATGAATTAGGGAGGTATGAGTCCCTCAGGAGCTGTTCCAGGTCCCTTTCCATGGGGAGAGTCCCTCAGGTGGAGGCACTTGGGGCACAGAGGCAGCACCTGCCTCACTCTGTTCTCCTCCAGGGTGCAGGGGAATCTCTGCTCTGGCACCTGCAGCACCTCCTCACATGGGGAGCTGTTCACAGAGGAGGGACAACAGCAGTGAAAGGAACTTGGGACCAAAGGAGGCATCAGCAGAGCAAGAAACATTTCCCAAGCTCTAGCTGGTGTCAGGTGAACTCAAACAGGAGATCAGGTGGGTTTGGTTTGAACCAGAAACTGATTTTTAAGAGTAAATCGTGGATTTAGTCCTGTGTCAGGGAATTCTCTGGAACATGGATTTGCTGCTTTGAAATACTAATTTACTTTCCATATTTTGTCTTGTGCAAGAGGTCAGTGTTTCACCTTTTATAAATAAAGAGATGCTGCTGCTGCTGCTGCTGCTGCTGCTGCTGCTGCTGTTTATTTAGGCTCCCTTGCAGCACATCTGCAAGGCAGGTACTTTGCTCTCAAGACTTTAACATGTGCAGATTTTACCTTTCCCTTGCTCATAATTTTCCTTTGCTGGGCCACTCCCACTGACCATCATCAAATCCCATAAGACCAGAGTTTTGATTGCACCAAAATTCAATTAAACTGTGAATGTTATTTTTCTCAAGGAATTTAAGTTTTATAAATCCCCTGTTCTGAAGTGATATGGGGTGTGGCAGGCAAGACTTAGAGGGTTTCAAGAGAAAAGCAGCATTTCTCATATTTATGAAAAATAAAATATTTTCACTCAGACATGGCAGGTTCTCTCCTGGCAGCTGCTGCAGGGTTTAGGGAGGGAATCTGGAGACATCCAGCAGATCCTGATCCCTCATTTTTCCTTAAGTGAGGATTCTGATATGGCAAAGGAAAAGGATCAGGAAACTTTAGAAGCTGGGGAAAACTACCCAAAATGTGGTTGCTGAGGCCCTTGTCTGTGTTTTGGGCAGTGAAAGAATAGTTGGGCTTGGAAGGGCCTCTGGAGATCAACCAAGAAAATGTCCTCATTTGGCACAATCTCTTCACCTCAGAATATTTGGGGTTTGGGAGGTGAAACCTAATTTGTGTCCCTGAAGGGGTGGATGGAGTTTTCTCCAGGTTTGAGTTTGGAGGAAACAGAACTGGGAGTGTTGCATTGCTCTCAGCTGGTTTTTGTGTCTGCCAGCCCTGTGGCACATGGCAGGACAGGTGAGGCTCCTTCCTGCCCACCTCTCCCACCTGCTGAGTCCTTCCAAAGGGCTGCACAGGGAGCCCGGACCCCTTCACTCCCCCTCATCCATCCAGGAACTGTCCCATCGTAGAAGGCAACCAGATGGGTTCTGTGATGTAATTTTATGGAGTCCGGTGGGGAACCTTCTCCCTGCCTTCCTCCTGATTATCTCATGCTCCTCTTCCTGTTTTATTCTCTGTTGCTGTGTCTTGCTCCATGTGCCATCACTCTTTTCTGCATCCCCCTGTCCTGCACCCTGTGCCATCATTCCTCCCTGTAACTGGTAGAATTTTCTTTCCCCCAATTGTCTGTATTCCATCATCATTTGCGAACTGCTCCTGCTTTCACAGAATCTCAAAATCAGTTTGATTGGAAGGGACCAGTGGGTCACCTGGTCCAACCTCTCTGCTCAGGCAGGATCAGCCTGAGGCACGTGGCACAGGGTTGTGCACAGACCTACAGTCCCCTGTAGATCCAGATGAGGCTCAGTGCACACAAGCCATGTGGTGGAAGTTCCTGCTGAGGTGCCATCACCATATACCAACTCATTGGCAGTGATGTCATGGAAAGAGTGGATAACTTGGTTACCAAACCCTGGCAATATGAATAAAGTCTCTTTTTCACCCTATGGGCCTGCATCTTGTCTGTGGAAAAGACCTTCAGCAATTTAAAGGAGACGACCAGCAATTTAAAGAAGTGCCTTGTGTCCCACCAGTATAGACTAGAGTCTATAGGGAGCAAGTGCCCCCTGCTCAAGAGAGAAGGGGCACACCATGAGGTAACCTGTGGTTTTACCTGCCTGACCATGGTGAAGACATGAGGAAGTGGAATGGAAAACGCATCTCTTCCTTGCAGAACACGTATGTGACTTGAGAGGAAAAATTAACCACCACAGAAAACTCTTCAAAGAACAATTACACTCATTTTCAACTGGGTATCAGGCAGAATTGAAGGGCTGATGTTACTTCTGACCCTCTGGAAGGGATCTCCAGGTCGTATTTACAAGAAGTGAGCAACGACTGCCGTGATCAGAGCTAGAGGGGCTCCAGCCAGGTGTGGGAAAAGCACAGTGGAGTCTGTTGGACTGTGTGGATCCATCGCCTGGCACAGCAGAGCCGCTGGAGCACAAGGCTTCAGTTGACATGCGTGCACAATGTACCCTGATGCCATCATGCAGGGGCAGAATCCATCTCTGTTTCTGGGATGACAAGGGGATCCCAATAGGGACTATACTGGAAGCTGAAGTGCTCCTGATTGGGCATGGGTGGCAGAAAAATTCCACTGTCGCTGGCCTAGAGGCTCCTTGGCATAGATCACCTCAGGAGAGGTATTTCAAGGACCCAAAAGGACAGCATTGGGCTTTGGGAGAGCTGCTGTGGAAACAGAAGAAATTAAAACAGCTGAATCCTTTGCTTGATCTTTCAGAGGACCCTTGTGCTGTGGGACTGCTGAGAGTTGAAGAACAGCAGGTACTGACGGGCAGCACAACAGTGTCCCACTGGCACCGACTGGGACTTCAGGCCCCCATCCATGAGATGACGGTGAACTGGAGAGCTGGCGTGCTCACCCCTCAATAACCCCACATGGCCCCTACCTGAATCCTGTGTGAGTGGACACAGACAGTGGACACCATCACTGAATGCTGCCATGCTGATATTTTGGACCTTCGGTTTGAGCTGGAATCCAAAGCAGCAAAACTTTGCCACCATAGGCATTGCCAATGCATTCTTCTCCATTACTCTGTCAGCAGATTCCCAGCCCTGGGGTCCTTCTTTGAGCCCCCCAGCCCAGAGGCTGCCCCATGTGGGGCCTTGGCCTCCCTGTGGCCCCCCCACCCACACAGGTTGGCTTGGTGGACACCTTTCTTAGTGCCACCCTCAGCTCCATGGCTGATGATGGAGCTCTTATGCCCAGTCACATGAGGGAGATGTCCAGTCAGGGGTGTCTCAGTCTTTTGGGGGAGTGTTCAGTCCAATGATGGGTCCCCCAATCCCACGGGCGGAAGGGGTGTGTGTCCCAATCCCATGGCAAAGGTCTCAGTCCCGGGAAGGTAAATCAGTTACATTTGGGAGTCTCAAGGTCATTAACTGGGGGGGTTCCAATCCCATGCAGAGGGGCCCAGATCCCTGGGTGGGGACTCATTCCAAGAAGGGGTATAGTGTCCCCTGTCCCATCAGCAGGGTCCCAAAAATGAAGTGGAGAAGGGATGCTCTTGCCCTATCCTGTTTGCCATGCTGTTGGGGTTCCCCTCTCTGTATTCAGGGTCTTCTCCCTCTATTTTTTGTCTCCCAGAGGAATATGGGGCCACTAGAAGGATGCTCCAGCTGGCCAGGAAGAGTCCAGGCACCTCCTGCCACAGGGCACAGACACAGGGAGATGGGGGATCTGGTGGGAACACGGACACACAGGGGACATTGGGGACATGTGGGATACGTGGGGGAGACAGGTGGGATATGAGGGATATTGTCGGATATGTGGGGGAGACAGGTGGGACATGAGGATATTGTGGGATATGTGGGGAGACAGGTGGGACATGAGGGACACTTGAAGGACCCTGGGAGACATGTGTGTGCATGAGGGAGATGGAGGAACATGGGGACACAGAGTAGCAATGAGGGTACTGCGTCCATGGGGAGGGGGCTGTGTTGGAAATTATGCAACTACTAACATTTTTAACTTTAGTCAGGGATTTTGTTCATCTTTGCCTAGGGGAAGGGAATGGAAGTTTCTTTTTGTTATAAATAAGAAACAAAAGGTCTCGATATCCAGCAAAATTTAGATTTCTTTATTTTATATAGATGGAGCAATGCAGCGCTGGGGAATGTGAGGGGTCACTGCTCACTCCATGCTCCACCAAACCTTGCTTTGCAGTCTCTTCTTATAGTATGGTCTCTTGTGGTAATCAATAATTTTTGGTTTTTTGCTGTCACAATTTTGCCGGGTAAGCAGTCGTGGTCGAAATAAACATCCATGAAGTCTCTGGGCAATGGTCAAGTCTCATAGATAACCATCTGATCTTGGTAGATAAAACCAGTGAAAATTGGGAAGTCTGGTTTTTGTAGATACACAGCATTGATCGAATAAAGGCAGCAAGTCTGAGCTTGCAAAATCTATTGCACTATTGGAAAGTCTAATTTTGCAAACTGGTGGTAGATACAACTGACTTAGAAAACATAATAAACAAGGGGGATTTAAAACTGAATGATTTAATGATATATTTTCTTTTATCTAGTGTTTATGTTTCACTTCAGACTGTAGTATTCTGGTTTATACAAACCCCAACACTTTTATGATTAACACGAATCTTTTATCAATTATCACATTTTCAAGAGGCTCTGTTCCCCAGGCAAGGCCTGATGACCTTGGCATCTCAATGGACTGGGAGCTACCACAGGACAAACAAGAAGTAAGTGACCATCAATGCCCAAACATCCTTCCTGGTGTGTCAGAGACACCTGGCCTGGGAAAAGATCAATAAAAGAACGAAGAATGAGGACCTAATCAGCATTGAAGGCAAAGGGATCAATAACCAATAGGAAATCAGATACAAAGAACTGTATAACGTGGCCAATGAACATTGAACCAATGAATTTTTCTGGGTTTTGACTGTGTAATTATGTGAAAAATCTAGTAAAAAGCCATGTGTGGAATGGTTTCTCTGCACAACCCAGGCAATGTGTGGATGAAATTATTTCTGTTGCACATTCTGACCAGAACAGCATCCTGGCCAAAGTAAAACAATGCCTTAATTCTCTAAAATTGTTGTTGGAGAGGTATTTTTTTCCCCCAGCTGTTTGGTAACAGCAGGACAGTGCTTCCATGTCCCTCCATTTCCCCCCACATCACCTGTGTGTTCTTTTCCCTCAGATGGATTTTACAGACAGCTGCAACACTCAGCTGACCACAGGGAGGCAGTGGGAGCTGCTGGGAGCAACTGGAAGGTTCTGGATCCATGGTGAGGGTAGTACTGGGATCACAACTGGTGTAACTAGGATCATACAGGGAACAACCGGAACCATGCTGGAGAGTGACACAGAGTAAGGGCAATCAGGGGTGAATGGGAGCAACTGGGACCATGCTGAGATCATACTGGTATCATAGTGGGAGTGACTATGATCATACATGGAATGACTTGAACCATACCGGAGGTGATTGGGAGCCACTGAGACCAGGGCCAGAATGATCCCAGTGGTGCTGGGACAGCCCTGGAACAGATTCCCTTGGGGGGAACCCATGGTGTGGACAGGAACACCAGGTCATTGGGAACAGCCAGGGCTTGGGAAGGGAAAACCAGGGCACTGGGAACAGCCAGGGCTTGGGAAAGGAAAACCAGGGCATTTGGAACAGCTTGGGAAAGGAAAGCCAGGGCATTGGGAACAGCCACAGCTTTGGAAAGGAAAACCAGGGCACTGGGAACAGCCACGGCTTGGGAAAGGAAAACCAGGGCACTGGGAACAGCCACGGGCTTGGGAAAGGCAGGTCCTGCCTGACTCACCTGATCTCCTGCTGTGCCCAGGTGGCCCCCAGCCGGATGCTGGATGTGTGTGGATGTTTCTGCCTGAAGCTCAGCAAAGACTTTGGCGCTGCCTGCATCTCCCTGCCTCTCCTGGAGCACCTGCAGCTCCCAGCTGGGACAAGTGCCTCTCGCTGGGAGACACCTGGCTGGTGACCAAGCCAAGGCGGGGTGGGAATGGGGCTACAGCCAGCTGGGGCTGGGCACTGCTGGGGTTCCCCAGGCCTCAGTGTTGGCTTTGGTCCTGTTCAACATCTCCCTCTGTGGCTTGGACAAGGGGATTGAGGGCACCCTCAGGAGGTTCACAAATCACACCAACTTGGGAGGAGGTGTGGATCTGCTGAAGGGCAGGAAGCTCTGCAGAGGGATCAGGACAGGCTGGATCAATGGGCCAAGGACAATGGTGTGAGGGTTAAAAAAGCCGAATGCTGGGTCACAACAAACGGATGGAATGCTTCAGGCTGGGAAAGGAATGGCTTGAGAGCTGCTCCATAGGAAGCTGGTTGGCAGCCAGCTGGATTTGAGCCATTGTGTGCCCAGGTAGACAAGAAGGCCCTGGATCAGCCATAGTGTGGCCAGCAGGACCAGGGCAGTGATTGGAGGCTCCACCTTGAGTCCCGTGCCCAATTCTGACCCCTCACTGCAAGAGAGACATTGAGGGGTTGGAGCACATCCAGGAAAGGGAACAGAGCTGGGGAAGGGGCTGGAGCACCAGGAGTCACTGAGGGAGCTGCAAGGGCTCAGCCTGGAGAAAAGGAGGCTCAGGAGGGACCTTGTAGCTCTGCACAACTCCCTGACAGGAGGGGGCAGTCAGAAGAGTCGGGCTCTGCTCCCAGGGAACAGGGACAGGACAAGAGGAAATGGCTTGAAGCTGTGCCAGGGGAGATTCAGGGTTAGACATCAGGAAGAATTTCTTCAAGGAAAAGGTTGTCAGGCATTGGAAGGGGGCTGCCCAGGGAGGTTTAGAGTCTCCATCCCTGGAGGTGCTCAAAGAACAGCTAGATACGGCACTTAGTGTGATGGTTGAGTCATAAAGGTGGAAGTTGGTCAGAGGTTGGACTCAGCCTTGGAGGGATTTTTCAACCTCAGTGATTCTGTGAAATGGGTGTGTGGTGGCCCACTGGGAGGACTGGCAGGAACTGGAAGATCTAGGAGGATAACTGGGATGTCTAGTGTTAGAAACTGGGAGGTTTGATGGTGTCAAACTGGGGGTGTGATGGCCCACTTGGAGAACTGAGGGGCACTTGGGCTGGCCTGGGTGAACAACTAGGGGCAACTGGGAGGCTTGATGGGGTCAAACGAGGTGTATGCTGGCCCACTGGGAAAATCTGGGATAAACTGGGGAGGTCTATGAGGCAATGCCCTCAAGAACCAGAGCCCACCTGGGTCACCATGGGTTCACTTATGCCCCGATCTGCTTCTCCTAGTGGATTTCATGGACAGTTGTAACCCCTGACTGACCCCTGCTGGATACAGGAAGCACAGGGAGCTATTGGGACCATGTTGGGATCAACAGTAGACACACTGGGAGCAAATGGAAGATGCTGGAACCATGTTGGGGGGACTGGGAGTGTCTGAAACCACACTGGGGGCAACTGGTATCATACTGGGAGTGACTGAGATCATGGTGGGATCATTCTAGTAGGAACAGGAATTGACTAGGACCATTAGGGGTGTAACAGGGATCAGACTGGGAGTCGTTGTGATCACACTGGGGGGTGACTGGAAAGCACTAGAATCATACGGCAGGAGACTGGAATCATACTGGGATCATTCTGGGAGCAACTGGAACCACACGGATGACCGGGAGCACCGGGAACCACCCCGGCAGTGACTGGGATCACTCTAGGACGAGAGACTGTCACGGGAGCAGCGAGGGCCGGAGCGCCAAGGCCGGAGCGCCAAGGCCGGGGGCCATGCAGAATTAGGCTAAGGAGCGCGCGGCCGCCCGGGAGGAAGTGACGTCACGAGCGGTGCGGCGCGGCGGGAAGTTTGAACGGCGCGGCGGCGGGTCAGGGGCGTGACGTCACGGGCAGGGGAGCGGGAGGGGCGGGGCTGGGGGCACCGGGGTGGCGTGGGGGCCCGGGCACCGGGTCCGCCCCGACCCGGCCTTCCCCGGCCGCCAGGTCCCTCCAGCCCCGCCGGCGCCCGGACTCGCCCTGACCCCGCGGCCCGAGCATGCCCCGCCCGAAGCCCGCCCCGAGACGGCGCAGGCCGCCCCCAGCGCCCCCCAGCGCCCCCGCCGCGGGCACGAAGTGAGTGCGGGGCGGGGACTCCCCGTAGACACCCCCCTAGGTACCTCCCACATCGAGCCCCCTCCGGAGCACTCCTAGGGACCCCACTGTAGCGCTCCCCTTATGGACCCTCCCCCGCGCCAGCCTGTGCCCTATATACCCCTATACGTTCCCATCACCTATAGCCACCCCCATAGTCCCTGTCCCCTACAGCCCCCATACCCTGTTCCCTTTAACCCCCATAGTCCCTATCCCCTATAGCCCCCCCATACCCTGTTCCCCTATAACCCTCATAGTCCCTATCCCCTATAGCCCCCCATACCCTATTCCCCTATAACCCCCATAGTCCCTGTCCCCTATAGCCCCCATACCCTGTTCCCTATAATCCCCATAGTCCTGTCCCCTAAAGCCCCCATACCCTGTTCCCTATAACCCCCATAGTCCCTATCCCCTATAGCCCCCCATACCCTGTTCCCTATAACCCTCATAGTCCCTGTTCCCTATAACCCCCATAGTCCCTGTTCCCTATAACCCCCATAGTCCCTATCCCCTATAGCCCCCATACCCTTTTCCCTATAATCCCCATAGTCCCTATCCCCTATAGCCCTCATACCCTGTCCCCTATAGCCCCCATACCCTGTTCCCTATAATCCCCATAGTCCTGTCCCCTATAGCCCCTATACCCTTTTCCTATAATCCCCATAGTCCCTGTCCCCTATAGCCCCCATACCCTGTTCCCTATAACCCCCATAGTCCCTGTCCCCTATAGCCCCCCATACCCTGTTCCCTATAATCCCCATAGTCCTGTCCCCTAAAGCCCCCATACCCTGTTCCCTATAACCCCCCCAGACTCCCTGTCCCCTATAGCTCCCTTATGCCCTGTTCCCTATAACCCCCATAGTCCCTGTCCCCTATAGGCCCCCAATACCCTGTTCCCTATAACCCTCATAGTCCCTGTTCCCTATAACCCCCATAGTCCCTGTCCCCTATAGCCCCCATACCCTGTCCCCTATAGCCCCCTATACCCTTTTCCCTATAATCCCCATAGTCCCTATCCCCTATAGCCCCCATACCCCTGTCCCCTATAGCCCCCATACCCTGTTCCCTATAATCCCCATAGTCCTGTCCCCTATAGCCCCCTACACCCTTTTTCCCTATAACCCTTATAGTCCCTGTTCCCTATAACCCCCATAGTCCCTGTCCCCTGTAGCTCCCCAATACCCTGTTCCCTATAACCCCCATAGTCCCTGTTCCTATAACCCCCATAGTCCCTGTCCCCTATAGCCCCCATACCCTGTTCCCTTTAACCCCCATAGTCCCTGTCCCCTATAGCTCCCCTATACCCTGTTCCTATAACCCCCCCATAGTCCCTGTTCCCTATAACCCCCAGACTCCCTGTCCCCTATAACCCCCATAGTCCCTGTTCCCTATAACCCCCATAGTCCCTGTCCCCTATAGCTCTCCTGTATCGGCCATCACTGTAGCTCTCTATAGATCCCTCACACCCGCAATGTCCTCCCCAGACTTTATAGATCCCTTATAACCCCCCACAACTCCCCCCCGCCCCTGGCCCCAATAGCCCCCCACAGATCCCTAGAGCCCCCTGTGTCCCCCCAGGCCAAATAGATCCTCTGAAGTCCCCACAGAGCCCCATTCAATGCCCCCCCCAGGACGCCTCAGGTCAGCGTGCATTGCAGGAGATCCGTAAGTACCAGAGCAGCACCAGCCTGCTGCTGCGCTCTGGCCCCCTTCGCCCCGCCTGGTGAGAGCCCCCAGCATCCGAAAATGAGCACTCCCTGCACTCTAAAAATCCACAGACACCCCCGATTTCCCCTATGGAGCCTCCCCCAACATTCCCCTATGGACTCCCAAACTGCCCTGGGACCACACAGATCATCTCAGATACCCAGAAAATCTACTTTGAGACTCTCAAATCCCTCCAAGATCCCCCAGATCCACTCCAGGACCTCCAACATTCTCTGGGATCTCCTGAACCACTCCGGATCCTCTCTCCTGGGATCCACAAATCCATCCCAGGACACTCCAGATCAACCCTTTTTGGACCCTGCAACCTCCCCCAGAGCCTTTCAAATCCACCCTGGGACCCTTCAGCTCCCCACAGGACTCCCCCAAATATCCACTGGGACCCTTCAAACAATCCCTAGGACCACTTCAAATCCAACTCCCAAATCCACCCTGGGACCCCTGAAATCTAACCTGAAGCCCTCCAACCACCCCTTGGACCCTATCCCGAACTCCCATTGGGACCCTCCAACCCCTCCAGACTCACCAAATCACCCCCAGAACCCCCAAAATCACCCCCTGGGACTCCTCAGGACCACTCCCTTCCCCAGGGCCCCCCTCAACCCTTTTCCAGCCCTCCCCATGTCCTTGTCCTCCCCATCCTCGAGACATGGCGGGCATGTCCTCCCCCAACATCCTTGCATATCCCCCAATGTCCTTCTGTGGTTGCAGACACTCCCTTGTGTCCCACCACCTTCAGAGGCTGCATGGATCGGGTGTTCCCTGTGCCCCCTCCCCCCGTGCTGGCACTGTCCTCCCGTCCCACTGTGGTGTCCCCAGTGCTCCCGTATCCCCTCCATGTTGTCTCGATGTCCCCCTCACTGTGACCCCCGATGCCCTCTTATGCCCCCGGTCGCTGCTGCAGGTGCGGGAGCTCTGCCTGCTCTTCACGCTGGGGGTGGATTACCGCTGGCAGCGCATGGCCCTGCTGGCACTGCAGGAGGTAGGTGTCGGGGGCCCAGTCGTGGTGCAGGGGGGTCACACAGGGGCTGGAGGGGTCCTATAGCTGCTGTGGGGGGCGCCCAGGGGGCTTAGAGGGTGGGGGAGGGGACTGAGGGGGATCTCATGGGTGCTGAGAAGATTTCCATGGGGGGTTGGGAAGGGGTCTGGGGTGCTGCAGGGGATCTGTGGGTGCTGGGGATGTCTCTGGGGGGCTGGGGAGGTCCAGGAAGGTCTTTAGGTGCTTGAATGGGACTGCAAGCAGGTTTGTTGGAGGTGTCTGATGGGAGCTGAGGGGTAGTCTGGGGAGGGTCTCCATGGGCTGGTGGGGGGCTTTATGGCTTCTGGGACAGGGTTCCATGGATTTTGAGAGGGTCTCTGGGAGACCTCTGGATGCTGGGGTGGGTCCCAGATTCCCAGGGTCTGTCAGGGGAATGGGGATTGGTCACTGGGTGTTGGTCCCCCCTTACACATTTACAGAGCAGGGTGTTTTGGTTCCCCCAGCCACCTGTGGGTGGGTTTGAGGGACCCTGCCCCCGGGGCTGTGTGTTGGGGGTCACTGCTCCTGGGGGGAACTGTGGGGGTTAGGGCATGCTGGGGCCCTTTGGGGACCCCCCCTGTTTTTGGGACACAGGCGACAGAGGCTTTTGTCGTATGCGGCTGATGGAAGATGGGTACCTGTGCTCGCTGCACGCCACGAGTCACCCTGTACCCCCAAGGATCTGCAGCTGGGTCTCAGCGGCCATGGGGACTTGAGGGGGGAGGCATGTGAATGGGGACCCCCTGAGCCCCTGCACAGAGACCCCTGTGCTAGGACCCCCCGAGGCTCTCTCCTGACAATATCACACTTCAATCTTACTGGGACCTCCTGTGGGACCATCATGCTGAGAACCCTCCATGGGGTCCCTCAAGGTGGGGCCCTCTCCTGACATGCCTAATCTGATTTGGGATCCACCTCCCCAAGACCCCCCACGTGGACCCAGTCCACAGACTCCCCCCATCGGATCCCCACCTCAGGATCCTCAACAGCCCCTTCAGTGACCCATGCCAGGGAGGAGGTCCCTTTCCATAGTTCAGCACCCCTCAGATTACTGAGGACCCCTACCCATGATCCGTCCCCCTGGGACACCCTCATCAGAACGCCGGTTACAGGGGACCCTACCCAGGACCTCCACTCTATTGGGGACCCTACCCAGGACCTTCACCCTATTGGGGGGCCTACCCAGGACCTCCACCCTATTGGGAACCTTCCCAGTTCTGCTACACCCCAATAATTAAGAAATATTTGTGACCCCTCAGTGCTGTTGCTGGGGAGAATGCTGGGGATTTGGGATTGAGGGAGGAACTCTGGAGGGGAGGAGAACCCACAGGAAGGGGGGCTCTGGGAGTATTTTGGGTGAGGGCACCTGAGATGGAAGGTGCCCAGGAAGGTCCTGGGGCCTAAGGGGTTCCATTTATCGTGGTGGTGGGGGGCGGTGGCGGTGCTGCTCCCACTGCTGCTGTTCCCGCTGCTGCGCCCGAGGGACCCCAGGATGGACCGGACAGCGCCAACCCTTCCCTGGGACCCCCAACCCCTCCAACCTGCCCATCCCTGCCATCCTTGGAGTACCCTCTAAACCCCACAAACCTCAGGGACCCCAAATGTGCCCCCTAAAATCCCAGCCCAGCCCTCACCCACCTGCTTTGGGATACCCTAGTTTTGGGGTCCCCTCAACCCTCTTTTTCCCCAGACATGCTGGTGCTGAGCTTGGTGGGGAATATTTTTGTTACTGAACCTTCAAAGAAACTTAACAACTCAAATTGTGGATGGGACAGAAAATTGCTTTGACACATACTATTGACCCTATAAGCAGCAGTACATCTGATGATGAGGAAATCACTTTACAACCTCTAAATAAAGATGAAACCTTCAATGGTGGGGTCTGCAATTACTGTATTAAAACAGAGCATACACAGCAGCCAAGATAGCAAAGTTCCAGGAAAAGTATAGCAGACTTAATGGGAATCGGAAATTGGATATGTTTGGAGAGTGCCTCTGGCAGGGGTGATTGAATCATTTGTCTGGAGGCAGAGGCCCAAGGCTTCTGGGGGGGCCAAAAGTATATTTAATGGTGTGTGACCAGAGAAACAGTGATCTTTAACTCAGAGTGCCACCTGTTGGGCAGGAGGTTGGATCAGTTAGAGAGGAGTGATTTTCTTAGGATTGAGACATAGATCATGGGACTGAGAGTGTACAGAAGGCAGCATGTTTGCAACTGATGAATTACAGATGTTCCAGGGCAGCCCTCACCTACATCACTGGTTATCCAAGTATGTGGCTCCCCATGGTTAGAGTTTTGCTGGACATGATAAAACACTGCAGCAGAATTACGGGATCACTTGAGGCAAGTGTTAACCCCACAGAGAGGAAAACAAGGGAAAAGACCCTTAACGTGGGGCAAGACTTCTTAGGGGCTAATTAGCTGTGGCAGAAGGATGGGTTTCACTGAACGATTAGTAACCAGAACAACAATCAGGAGACTGAAATGGCAGCAAGGAAGCAGACTGCCCAAAAGGGAGCAGCAGGGTCCCAGTGCCCAATGGAATGCAGTGGGAACAAAAGGCTTGCAGCAAGAATTTCTCGGAAAGTGATAAATGATCCACTGATGTTCTGGAGAATGCAGTGCCTGGAGAAAAGGAAAAATTGCACTCGCTTGCTGCAGGCAGGATAAAGATGTTGATGTGGGATTTGGAAGTCCTGAGAGTCCTATCGTTACTATGGCCCCACAGGCTAATGTTGTTAACTGGAGTCTTAAAAACAACTTTCACCATCCTCAGTAACTGAGCTGGGCACTGGCAGCTGCAAACATTTAAGGAGGCTCACCAAAAATAAGACTGACACAGAAAATGAGTTATCAAAGTCACCACTGGCTTCTGAGATGGAGACAGGAGAAAAACTCAGAATCCAAGCTGATAAACTTATTACTGAGAAAGATCATCTTAGGACCCTCCTTGTTTTAGCAGAGTGAAAGAAAAGACAATTATTTGAGAATTTGAATAGGGGAAGAAGAGAGAAACAATATCTGAGAGAGGAAATAGGAAGAAAGCAGCTGAATCATCTCTGTTACTGAGAATTGAACAGTTGCAGAAACAGTTCCAGGAAGAAAAGGAGAAACGATGAAAACTGAAGGAAAAGGCAAAGGTGAACCAATTCACCCTGTATTGTATTAGGTGGCTGATTTGCAAAAGCATTCCAGGCACAAGTCAAATGAGACTGAAATCCAACAAGTGGAACCCTATCAATACATATGTACTAATGACCCATATATCCAGATTCCAGTTTGTTCTTGTCATTAATTAATTAATTACATTTCTAATAGATACAGGAGCACAACACTCAGTACTAATGAAGAAGGATGCCAAGAAGCTGGGTGTATGACCCAGATGCCAAGAGTTAAAAATCACTGAAGTAAACAGAGCAAATGTTATCTGCCAAGCTGCTAAGGTTAATTTATGGCTCCTGGATGAGAAGTGTCTATTGGCTACTTGCTTTGCAGTCAAAGATCACAATGAAAATATTTGGCATTTTGATGTTCTGAATGATTAAATCTGTTGTCTGCCTGATGGCAGGGAGTCAATGTTAATGTTTGAACATTAGCTCAAACCCTAAAAGGAGTCCAGAGATTGTGCTGACTCCATGTGGGACCTGCACTCCCTGATCCAAGGACTACTAGTGTATCTCAGTGCTGGATTTTTGCTGCAGGGGGAAGTGGAATTTCTTAAGTTCTGGCCAATTTGCCCCCGCTGAGATCCAAAGTACCCAATACTGCAAACCTAACAGCCAACAATATAAGCACCCACGTGCTTGGGCATTGATGGGGCGGTGACAAATTTAGAGAAAAATGGTACTATCCCTCAGTCACACAACTCCTACCCATGCAGGACACTCAAAGTGCAGGAGACATGGGAAGCAGTAACAGCAGTGAGCAAACACTTCATAAAGTAGAAGCTGAGATTCCTCCTGAGTAATGTCAAGGACTAACATCATTAAAAACCAAAAAAATATTCACTATTCAACTCAACCACATTTAAAGATATGGAACAGAGAGATTCTGAGTGGGGGAAGGACTTTCCTCATTAGTCAGAGTGATTAAACAGCTTGAGCCACTAAGGGATAACCTGTCCAGGCTAATGCTGTTGAGATTCATTCTTTTCAGAAATGGTATTTACCCCTTTAGGGCAGCCTGTAATCTACACCTAAACCACTGGGGCTACATGCTTTCCTTCCCATGGCAAAGCACTCTCATTTTCTTTCGGGAGCTCTGTTCATTGGAGGCATGTCAGGGTCCACACCACATGCGGAGTCCTGATAGGTTCTTTTTAGGGATCTCAAAGCAAAAGATACAGCAAGGGGACAAAACCAGTTTACTTTTGCAAAAAATGCACTTTATTTAGTGCCAACCAAAAATGCGATGGAGGGACAGGAAATAAAGAGAGAGAGAAAAAGAGAGAGAGAGAGAGAGAGAGGGGTTGGGATTATAGTTACCAAGACGGGCAGATGATCCTCGTGGAGCCAACCATTAGATGTCCGCTAGTCAGGAGATCTCGGGGGGTCTTTTTCCGAGGAAGTTTTTATAGTCTTTTCCAAAGCGAGTGGCTTCTGGCCAAAAGGTGGGAAGATTTATGGACTATTGTATGTGGAGATCGTTGCTCCAAGAAACAGGTGGAAACAGGACGCTACAGCAAGTAGCCTGCTCGAGAGCAGCGCACCACGGCAAGCTCCAGGCACACCAACAGTCCTTGTGACCAGTTCATTGTTCTCACACCTGTGGGAGCCTTGTTGAGTAAACCAGTCTCATGAGAGACCAGTCCTGGTCCAATGGGCACCACCTGGAACAATTACTTGGTGTTCCTCCCATCCCTGGCCAGCGCCTTTAAGCTGCAGTTTGAGGGGTCTTCTTAGACCTCAGGCGAAGGTCGTTGGGCAGAACAAACGAGAGGCTTTTAGACGGACTCTCACAAGGCAAAGGCTAGCAAGATCTGTCTGTCCACATTTTGTGTGCAAGCAATCCTTGGATATATTCAGCACTGGAGGTGGTATCCAAAGTTCAGTGGTGAGCTCCTTAAAAATTATTAATGCCCTTTTAAAGGGGAAGGAAAACCCTAGCCCCAGGGTTCCAAGTGCAGATTACATGCTGCCCCGGGAACGTAGAATCCAGCAACAGTTTTCTGACATGACACATACTGTGTGGGAGCAATCCTTGGATATATTTAATATTGGAAAGTTTTATCCAAAGTAAGGTAGTGGACTCCTGAAGAGGATTAAAGTGCTTTTCCACAGGAAGGGAAGGACATAACCCAGTGTTTCCTGTGAAGATATGCTTCCCAGGGGAGGTAAAGGCCACAAAGATGTTTCTGCCATGGATCATTTTGTGTTAGATAATCATTGGAAGTATTCCATATTGTAGTGTGGCTCCAAATGCTGCAACTGTGCTCCTGAATGCGAATGACATTACCTTTCCTTGGAAAGGCAAATACCTAATCCTGCTGGTGGTGTTCAGATGGCTGCAAAGTGAAGGTAAAAGACAGGAACAGCTTTCTGTTTTTACATTTTTTGTGTGGGAGCAATCCTTGGACATTCAGTAGTGGAGCTTGAATCTAAATGTCAGAACTTGGGCCCTGAATGTGAATGACACTACCTTTCCTAAAAGAGTGAAATTCCCAGTCCTCATGTTGGTGCTACAGATGATCATCTGCCCAGTAGAGAGACATGCCAGCAAGACCTTTCAAGCCTGGAGCCTTTGTTTGGGAGCAATCCGTGGACATAGTCAATATCAGAGGTAGTATACAAAATTGTTTGACTCCTGAAATGGAATGACAGTGCTTTTACATGGGAAGGAAAGCGGCTAGCCACAGACTATAAAGTGGAGAGGGGAGGAAAATGCCAGCAACTTTTTTGCCCTAGTCTGGTGTGAGAGAAATCCCTAGATGTATTCAATACTGGAACTTGGCTCCAAATGCTGGAACTGGGTTCTTCAATGTGAATGACAGTACCTACTGTGAAGTGAAACACCTTGTCTGACTGATGGTGATGCAGATCTGCCAGGTGGAGGTGAAGGCCAGCAAAATGTTTTTGTCCTAAAACACTGTGACAATTTATTTTTCAAAGAAAAGCTGTGTCATTCCCTTTCAGGAGCACATGTGAGAAATTTGGAAACCACCTCTACTAATGAACATGTCCAAAGATTGCTCCAACAGAATAGGTGTCTGGAGACACAGGTCTTGCTTACCTTTTCTTTTCTTCGGTGCAGCACCAACAGTAGGGCTAGGTGTTTCTCCTCCCAAGGAAATGTGCTTTCATTCACTTTCTGAGCCCAACTTCCTAAATTTGCTGCCAAGCTGAAAATCTGGATCCATCCAAGGATTGCTCCCACACAAAAATCTTCCAGGACAGAAAGGTCTTCACCTCCCCTGGGCAGCCTCTCATCTGCCCCTGAAACACTGGTTACCTGAGGCATCATGGGCCCACTGAGCCAGAAATAACTCACCCTTGTGTGGCCAGTCCAGACCCACCTGAGACACTTTAATCCTGGCAGCCCCATCCCCCTGTCTGTTGTTGGGCTGATCTTCAGTACCAGACTCTTGGGTACGTGGGCATCCACAGGAGGGGCTTTCACAGCCAACTTCTCCCCTGGGCAGTGATGTCTTGCCCCAGTCCAGCAGCCCAGATGGGTTTCCCTCTGTGCTGCCAATTGTCCTTTTTCCATCATTCCAGCCACCCTGACAGGGCATTTGCCACCATCCCTGAGTCAGAGCAGAGGCAGAGTGTTGGCCACTTTTCTCATTCAGCCATATCCAAGAACAGCTAGATGGTTTTAAGCTTTGAGCTCTGTAACCTGACTGGATCCACCTTGCCCTTCAGTGGCCTCCACAAGTTGCATGTAGGACTCCATACAGCAGCTTTCCATTTTTGATGCATCCATACAATATGGCAGGAACCATCAGTAAAGAGAAAGTGAGAGTGCTTTTCATTTTATGGTAGAAAATCTTTCTTCCAAGATCCCTTTCCCTTGGGACATCCAGTCCAGCACTGCCAGTCGGGTGCCAGTGGTAGCTGTGCTTTGGTGCCAATCCCTTCTGAAACAGATGGAACCTCCTCATAAGCTGCCAGTGTCTGCTGTGTGATGTAGGGGTATAGCTGGCCTCAGATCCTTTGTACCCCAGACTCAAGAGCCATAGGGTGGTCCTCAAACTTTCCCACGTCCCTTCTGCCAGAGGCTCCAGGATGGGTCATTCTCCCTGGCTGCAGTGTGGAGGACATTTTCCATATCTTGTCCTGTCCTGACTTGTCCCACAACTACTGTAGGAATAATCTCCTCTTTAATTTGTTCAAAAGCTTGTTGCTGTTAAGGACCCTACTTGTAATCAGCAAGATAGAAAGGGTTTACAATCTGACTGTAACCTTGAATATGCATTCTCCGAAATACCACAGCGCAAGGAAAGCCTGTGTTCCCTTCCTGTTGGTCAGTGGGGACATGGCTGCTATTATGTTGACCATGTCCACTGGAACCTGACAATTTCCATCTTGCTATTTTACTTCTAAAAACTGAATTTTTAGGTCCCTTGACTTTACTCTGTTTTATGGCAAAACCAGCCTTCAGGAGAATCTGGATTATCTTCTCCCCTTTCTCAAAAGCTTCCTCTGCTGTGGCACCAGTTTTCTACCTTGGACTCCAGCTCACACTGAAGTTCCAAAATGTCCAGCATGGCAGCATTCAGTGATGGTGTGACTTCATTCAGGCCATGAGAGTCCACTGTCTTTGTCCACCTGAGAAGACAAAGGACTCTGCACGATTCAATGTGAGTCAAGCAAAAGCCATTTATTTTGTCTCTAGACATTGTTTATAGTTTCCTCTTATCTTGGATTACACAGTCACACATTATTGAATTCATAGCTCTGTTTTGTCCACGCGTCTTTTGATTGATGGCTCCATATTGCCTACGAGGCAAGCACATGTATTTTTCCTTAATCTAATTGGTTGATACCATAAGCATCATTTTACGTGGGTTGACACCCCTATGTTCTGTCAGCAACTTTCTGCTTCTTCTTTCTTGCAACATCAGCTTTTTTACCCACAGAGATTACCTATTTCAGAAGGTTTAGACTGGTTTGTTTAGTACATATCAATTTTCCTGTAATTATGATCCTACATCCACTCACACAGGGATTCAGGTAGGGGCCATGTGGGGGTTATTGAGGGGTGAGCACGCCAGCTCTCCAGTTCACCGTCATCTCATGGATGGGGGGCCTGAAGTCCCAGTCGGTGCCAGTGGGACACTGTTGTGCTGCCCGTCAGTACCTGCTGTTCTTCAACTCTCAGCAGTCCCACAGCACAAGGGTCCTCTGAAAGATCAAGCAAAGGATTCAGCTGTTTTAATTTCTTCTGCTTCCACAGCAGCTCTCCCAAAGCACAATGCTGTCCTTTTGGGTCCTTGAAATACCTCTCCTGAGGTGATCTATGCCAAGGAGCCTCTAGGCCAGCGACAGTGGAATTTTTCTGCCACCCATGCCCAATCAGGAGCACTTCAGCTTCCAGTATAGTCCCTATTGGGATCCCCTTGTCATCCCAGAAACAGAGATGGATTCTGCCCCTGCATGATGGCATCAGGGTACATTGTGCACGCATGTCAACTGAAGCCTTGTGCTCCAGCGGCTCTGCTGTGCCAGGCGATGGATCCACACAGTCCAACAGACTCCACTGTGCTTTTCCCACACCTGGCTGGAGCCCCTCTAGCTCTGATCACGGCAGTCGTTGCTCACTTCTTGTAAATACGACCTGGAGATCCCTTCCAGAGGGTCAGAAGTAACATCAGCCCTTCAATTCTCTCTGAGGAATTGCCCAGTGGAAACTGAGTGGGATTTTTCCTTGAAGAGTTTTCTGCCTGCGACACCCTTGTGAGACCCTCGTGAGACCCCCATGAGAGACCCTTGTGCGAGAAACCTCAGGAGCCCTCCAGCTACCCCACATGACTCAGCAGAGGGCATAAGCCCCCAGAAAGGGCAGGTAGAAGTAGTGGTACTCAAGGACAATGGTGACAGTGATGGCGATTTGCATCACAGAACCAGCCAAAGGCCCTGAACTGCAGCAAAATGAGCCCATGCCCAGCAGATGACTTGTAGGGGCACACTACCTGACTGGGGCCAAAAACCTGCCTCTCCCCCCAAAGATAAACCCCACAAAGCCAAACACCATCCCAATACCCCATACCCCTCCAAATAGCCTCGATATTCCCCAAATACAGCTGGGCACAGGGGTCTCACCTGGACCTCACAGTTATAAAGCACCTGATAGGCGTCAAAGAACTGACACCTCCCCAAAAAAGTACCTCTCTGTGGTCAAATAACTGCCCCTGCATCCCAAAATACCCCCCCAAATACCCACATACCTTTCCCAAACTGCACAAATACAGGTGGGCATGGGGGTCTCACCTGGGCCTTGTAGGTGAGCAGGGTGGTGAGGACAATGCTCTATGGGTCAGGTACACAGAGAGCTGGATGGAGCTCCCCAGTCTGATGTGGCCCCTGAGAGCACCAACCCTGTAGGTGCCCCATAGAGACATCCAAACCTACCCCACAGACCCCCCAAAGGCTCTATTGTTGTAGTGTGTTTCTTGTTAATGGTGTGTTCTATTATTGCCCAAGTTAATGGTCTAGTCCAAAATTATACCTTCCCACCCACCTTGTCAATTTATCCTGAATTCGCTGTCAATCCTGCTTTGGGCCAGCCCCCTGCTTGGAATTCCTCTTTCGAAATCCCCTAAAACTCTACTTCTCATTAGTCCATGTGACCCAGCTTTCCTCCCTACCTCCCTCATTGGACAATGCCTTTGTGAACCCTACCCTTTACCCGTCCCCAGAATTTCTCCCACTTTGCTATGAATTTTTACCTTCCCTTGAATCTCCCCCATATTTAAGTTGTTGCAACTTTGCTATCTTTGTCTTTTGCCCTGCAGATTCCCCAAAGTAATAAATACTTTTTATCCTATGCAAAGACTTCCCCTCCTCTTTGTCTCCTTCAAACACAATCTGACAACCAAAAAGGCCATGAAGCCACAACTCGAGCCACATCTAAGGCCTCTATTCCCGGGGCAGAGCTCACTCTGGGCACAGGGCCATAGCAGCAAAGTGAGCACAGCTCTGGCTGTTTTGAGACTCTATAGGACCCCTGAGTGCCCCACAGTGACCCACAGCTGCCCCTGTGCCCCCAGCCACCTCCCCAGAATCCCTGTGGTACCTGTGATGGAAAAGCACCTGTGCAGCAGGATGAGCATGAGGAGAAAAGTGAGCAAATGATGGGGGGCAGGGGGGAGGGCTAGGCACCCTCTTCATCACACCCCCTTCATCACACCCCTTCATCACACTCCCCTTATCACACTCTCCTTCATCACACTCCCCTTCATCACACTCCCCTAATCACACTATCCTTCATCACACTCCCCTTCATCACACTCCCCTTCATCACACTCCCCCTTCATCACACTCCCCTTATCACACTCCCCTTTATCACGCTCCCCATCATTACACCCCTTCATCACACCCCCTTCATCACACCCCTTCATCACACCCCCTTCATCACACCCTTTTCACCACACTCCCCTTCATCACACTCCCCTTCATCACACCCCCCTTCATTACACCCCTTCACCACACCCCTTTCATCACACCCCCCTTCACCACACCCCTTTCATCACACCCCCCTTCATCACACCCCTTTCATCACACCCTTTTCACCACACTCCCCTTCATCACACTCCCCTTCATCACACTCCCTTATCACACTCCCCTTTATCACACTCCCCTTCATCACACCTCCTTCATCACACCCCCTTCATCCCACCCCACTTCATCACACTCCCCTTCAGCACACTCCCCTTCATCACACCCCCTTCATCACACCCCCCTTCATCACACTCGCCACAGCAGGATTTTAGCACCCCGTAACTTCTGTATCCCTCAAACCCCTGTCACCACCACATGACTTCAAAGTGTCCCAGTCCAGCCCAGGGTAGTCAGCCCAGGGTAGCCCAGTCCAGCTCAGTGCAGCCCAGTACAGCCCAGTCCAGTCCCGTATAGCCCAGTACAGCCCTGTCCAGCCCAGTACAACCCATTGCGGACCAGTCCAGCCCAGTCCAGCCCAGTGCAGCCCACTACAGCCCAGTGCAGCCCACTGCAGCCCAACACAGCCCAGTCCAGCCCAGTGCAGCCCCATACAGCCCAGTCCAGCCCAGTCCAACCCAGTACAGCCCTATGCAACCCAGTGCAGCCCAGTCCAACCCAGTACAGTCCAGCACAGCCCAGTCCAGCCCACTGCAGACCAGTCCAGCCCAGTGCAGACCAGTCCAACCCCTTACAGCCCAGTACAGCACAATCCAACCCAGTACAGCTCAGTACAGCACTGTGCAGCCCAGTAAAACCCACTGCAGCCCGGTCCAACCCAGAACAGCCCAGTGCAGCACAATCCAACCCAGTACAGCTCAGTACAGCACTGTGCAGCCCAGTAAAACCCACTGCAGCCCGGTCCAACCCAGAACAGCCCAGTGCAGCCCAGTGCAGCCCAGTACAGCATAGAGCAGACCAGTAAAACCCTCTGCAGCCCAGTCCAACCCAGTACAGCCCAGTCCAACCCAGTACAGCTCAGTGCAGCCCAGTACAGCCCAGAACAGCCCAGCAGAGCCCATTATAGGCCAATATAGTCCAGTATAAGAGAGTATAACCTGGGTACAGCCCACTATTTCTCCCAAAAGAACTAAGACCAGGTGGTTCTGTCTGAGGAAGTGGAAGAAGAACAAAAGAGCAGCACGTGGCAGCAGGGGGGGATGGGGGGGGGCGGGGAGAGGGGGACAGGAGGAGAAAAGGCTTGGGTGTCCTAGGGATCCCCCAGACTCCAGGGGGGCTGCACAGGGTGTGTGGGGGAGCACCAGCTGTGTGGCATCATACGTCTGTCACTCCCCGGGGACCCCTAAATCCGTCCATTTAGGGCCCTTCCCACCCACGTCACTGGGAGGTGGGTGGGGCAGTGGTGACAAAAAATGGTAGTGAAACTTCCCTTTTCTAACCCCAAAAATCACCCAAAGCGGAGGCAATGGCACGGTGGGAACTTCATGGGGAGCGGGGGGCCCCAAAATCCCTGAGGACTGGGGGGATGAGGGGGTGCTTAGGGGTGTGTGGAGGTTCTTTGGCCCTGAAGGAGGTCCCTGGGCCCTGATGGGGGTCTCTGGGGTGTGTCGCCCTGGGATGTGGATTGGGGGGGTGGTCTCTGGACCTTGAAGGGAATCTCTGGAGTGTGTGTGTGGGTCCCTGGGGTATGGATGAGGGAGTCCTT
Organism: Luscinia megarhynchos; assembly: GCA_034336665.1. NCBI lineage: Eukaryota > Metazoa > Chordata > Aves > Passeriformes > Muscicapidae > Luscinia > Luscinia megarhynchos. The sequence goes on from JAPFBE010000053.1 coordinate 89,395, forward strand.
GGACCCTGAGTGGGAATCCTGGCATTCTGTCGGGAGTCTCTGGTGTGTGGATGAGGGGTCCCTAGGCGCTGAGTGGGGTCACTGGGATGGTGGTGAGATGGTGGGGTCCCTGGGTTGCGAGGGGGGATCCCTAGGGTGGTGGAGATCCCTGAACCCCAAGTGTGGTCCCTGGGTGTCGAGGGGGGTCTCTGCGGTACTGAGGACACGCCTCATCTCACTTTCTCCCCCACTGCATCCAGGATCGCCCCCAGGGTGTGTCAGGATGTGCACCCCACTGCTGGTGACTCTGGTGTCATTGGTGTTGGTACCTGCAGGGGTCTCTCCCTATGGCTTCCGCAACTGCATCCAGGCACCGTGGGACCCTGGGCTGTTCCGCTGCATCCAGCTTCCTGAGCAATGTGAGGGGCTGCAGTGGGCGACCTCCCCTCCACTGCCACATCCCTCAACCTCTCTGTCAACATCTTGCGCCAGGTGCCCCCCATGCCTTTGCTCACCTGCCACACCTCTACACCCTTGATTTGAGCCACAATCAGCTGGAACTGCTGGCCCCGGGGGCTTTCTTGGGGCTGTCAGCACTAGCCCATCTAGATCTGGCCCACAACAACATCTCAGTGCTGGCCACAGGTGTGTTCACCCAGCTGGGGAACCTGAGCACACTGCGGCTGGACCACAATCCGCTACAGAAGGTGGCCCCTGGGGCTTTCCAGACACTGGCAGCACTCAGCACGCTCTTGCTGCGGGGTGGCCGGCTTCGCATGCTGGAGCCCGTGGCTGTGGCTGTGGGGAATCTGACACACCTCGATCTGCTTGACCTGTGTGGCAACATGCTGTCGACACTGGGCCCAGGGCTGCCTCCAGTGCTGAGGGTCCTGCGCCTCTGCAACAACTCCCTGGGAGCTCTTTCAGGGGCCACCCCTGCGGTGATTCCCCCGGGGCTGCGTGAGCTCGACCTGTCCTACAACAACATCTCAGACCCTGCGCCGCTTGCTCGCCTGTGCCTGCACAACCTGACATACCTGCACCTGGCTGGGAACCCTCTGGACATGGTGCAGCTGCTGCGCACAGCTGGAGTCTCCCCACGCCATGTGGACGTGTCAGGGTTACGGATGGGCACAGGGGACTTGGATTACCTGTGCCAGCAGCTGACAGGGCCGCCACTGCAGAGGCTGCAGCTGCAGCGTTTGGAGCTCAAAGCAATGCACAAGAGGGCTCTGGACAAGTGTCCAGAGCTGGGTGCTCTGGACGTGTCTGGCAACCGGCTGCGGTCCTTGGGCTGCATAGGGCGGCCGCTGAACCAGGCACAGCTTGCAACACTGGGCGAGTTTGTGGCTGAACACAACTTGCTGCAGTGGCTGCCATCATGCAAAGGGGCCCCAGTTCTGCACCAGCTGCACAATGTGTCCCTACGCTTCAACCGCATCCTAGTAGCTGATGCGGGTGCCTTTGACAACACGCCAGCGCTGCGGCAGCTGCGGCTGGATGTGAACGGGCTGGCACGGCTGCACCGTGCAGCACTGCGTGGACTCCGCAACCTGCGGCACTTGCGCCTTGACAACAATCTGCTCACTGACCTCCTGCCCGGATCCTTTGCTGACCTGCAGCAGCTGGAAGACCTCAACCTGCGCAACAACCGTGTGGCCGTGCTTTTCCCTGGCACTTTCAGGGGGCTCGACCACTTGAAGACCCTTGACCTGGGGCGGGAACAACCTGCGGTATTTGGCAGCCAAGGCATTCCAGGGTCTCCTGCAGCTTTGCCGGCTCTACCTGGACCGCAACCGGCTGGTGGAGGTGACAGCAGAGGCATTCCAGCCAGTGCAGCTGACACTGGGCGTGCTGGACCTGCGTGCCAATGCGCTCTGCGCTACCTGAGCCGACATGTGCAGCAGCCGCCGCCTTTCCGCTACCTGCACAACCTCTATGACCTGAAGCTGCAGGCACAGCAGCCATATGGGATGCGTGTGGTCCCACAACGCTTCTTCCAGGGCCTCAGTGCCTTGCGCTCTCTCTACCTGTCACGGAACTTCGCTCTCGGCCATCCCCACCGATGCCTTTGATGACCTGGTGCAGCTGGAAGTACCTGGCGCTGGCTGACAGCAATGGCGGGATGGGCCACCTACCCGCCGGCATCTTCAAGAACCTGAGCCGACTGCGCAGCCTGAACCTGGAGAGCGCGGGACTGCGCAGCCTTGGCCCTGAGGTCTTCGGCAACCTGACAGCGACTGAAGGAGCTGCGTCTGGCCAAGAACGAGCTGCGTGCACTGGATGTGACTCTGGCCACACACCTCCCTGCCCTGCGCTATCTGGATCTGCGCAAGTGCCCCCTGAGTTGCAGCTGTGCCAACGCCTGGCTGCCTGGCTGGCTGGCACGTGGGCCCGTGCAGGTGGTCTACCTGTATAACTACACCTGTGGTGAGAAGGGAGGCGGCCTCCGTGTACCTGCACTGCTTTGACATGCATGTGTGCTACCTGGACATGGGGGCGGTACCTGTTTGCAGGGACGGCACCGGCTGTGCTGCTGCTGCTGGTGCTGCCCCTGCTGCACCACCGCTGGTACTGGCGGCTGCGCTACCAGCTGTTCCTGCTGCGTGCGTGGGCACGTGGTAGCTGGCGGCGGGAGCAGCGGCGCTACACCTATGACACATTTGTGTCCTACAACTCTGGGGATGAAGCGGTGGGTGCTGGAGGAGCTGGTGCCTGAGCTGGAGCGTGGAGCTCTGCGGCTCTGCCTGCACCACCAGCGACTTTCGCCCTGGCCGTGCCATAGTGGACAACATCGTGGACGCTGTGTACAACAGCCGGCACACGGTGTGTGTGGTGAGCCGTGGGTACCTGCGCAGCGAGTGGTGCTCACTGGAGATCCAGATGGCCAGCTATCGCCTCTTCGACGAGCTGCGTGATGTCCTTGTCCTCATCTTCCTCGAGGACATTCCTGAGGCCGAAGCTCGGCCTTCCACCGCATGCGCCGTGTGCTGCTGCGGCGCACACACCTGCGCTGGCCCCCCGAGCCCCCTGCACGGCCCCTCTTCTGGGCAAAGCTCAGGTGTGCCCTTAGTGGGGGGGAGGAGGAGGAGGACAGGGAGAGAGGGGGTAGGGAGGAGGGGTGCACTGGCACATCCGGGATCCCTGGGGAAGTTCTCCCTCAGGAAAGCGAACTTTCTGCCCCAAAATCACCGTTCATTATCTGGGGAAGGTGCCCTGTGGAGTGGGGATGATGGCAGCAATGAGGAAGAGGAGGAGGAGGAGAGGAAGGGCGGAGGCAGGGAGGGAGGCTGTCCTGACAGGACTGGGGCCCCTGTGGAGGTTCCCTCTCAGAAAAGCAGTTTTCTGCTCCAAAATTATCGGTTTTTACCTCTGGATTATGCTCTGCAAAGTGGGGATGAAGGTAACCAGAGTGAGGAGAAGGAGGAAGAGGAGGAGAAGGCATGGGAGGGGGAGAAAGGTTGCGGGGATAGAGAGCAGCTGCTTTAGAGCGACCTCACCCTGGTGTAATGGGGATCCCCGGGGACATTCCCAATCAAAAAAATATTATTTTGTCGCAAAATCCGTGGTTATCCTCTGAGAAATGTGCAGTCGGGACGACGGTAATGAGGAAAAAGGGGGAAGGAGGAGGAGGAGGAGGAGGAGGAAAAGAAGGGGGCGGGGGGCGGGGGGAAAGATGGACCTCAGTGTTCAGATGCAGCAAATGCTTCATCACTCAGCTCTTTTTCCCGGCACCTGGGAGCTGCAGCTCTTGCACATCTGGCTTCTCCTGGGCACACGCTGCCGCACCTCCAGGCTGCTTCCGCCCATTGCGGCACCTCCAGGGCCGGGAAATTCCGGCGGCATACGGGAGGCTCCCACCAATCCATCCCGCCACAGCATTCACCGTCCTGCCCCCCAGCTCAGCAGCTCCCAGCCCCGGGCAGGTCCCTGTCTGACTCCCGCCTGATCCGCCTGGCGAGCCGGAGCGTGCTGCAGGTGTCCGGGGCTCACGGCAGCCCACGGGTCTGTGGCAGCTGCTGCCCAGGGAAACCCTTCCTCAAGCACATCAGCTGTTGTCCCGGAGTGGGATGTGGCTCTGCCTGCTCTGTGCCGAGACACCGAAGCTCCGCTCAGCTCTCGGCTCTGGGGATATCCCTCCCGGGCCCGTCCGGGACAGCCAGAGCCCGGCAGTGCCAGGCTGGGACCAGCCTTCCCCTCCTTACCTCCGGCCAGCGGGCGCATGGCGCTGTCGAGGGCCAGCAGTGAGTGATGGATGCTGGTCCCTCCCCAGTCCTCGGTGACCCAGGCTCACTCAAGCCCGCTGGATCAGTCAGGCTCACCTTTGGCCACACGCAGATTCCCAGCAAAACCAACAGCGGGGTCGCTCCCTCTGCTTCACCTGGATCTGTGAGGACAGAGATGGCTGAAGCTACGGCTCCACACGCCCCTTGGGAGGCTGTTTAGGAGCAAGTAACACCAGGGGGACCAGGGCTCCGTGTTTCCCATGGAATAGGTCACTGGATCACACTGGAAGATGAGGCAGGAGTAGGAGAGGCACACTGTGAGGATGAGCCAAACACCTGGAGATGACACAAGAAGCAAAAGCCAGGGGAAAGGATCTGGCAGGAAGGGACAGAGTTATGGAAAAGAATCAGCAATTTCCATGTTCAGTGGTGGAGAATGATACCACTGGCTGGGTTTCCAAATGCCTAGAAAAGCATCCAGACACCTGGATTACTCCCCTGGAAGTAGCAATGGGTGAGGCACTAGGTGCAGGCTGAAGTGATAGCCAGAGCCTCCATCTGCCCAGGCACCTGTGATAGCCCTGTGAATTCAGGGGAAGTACATGGCTGGAATTGAAATCCACTGGCAAGTTTGCACCAAGAAATTGGGATGCACTTTAACAGAGTCCTGGGGCGTGTAATTCCCGGCTCAGTGCTGAGTGGGACAGCCCTGGGATGTTGATCTCAGCAGCTTCATAGCTCTATTTCCAGCTGATTGGAGCAATACCACAGCCAGCAGCACTCAACATCTCCAGAATCTGCTCTGGTAATGTGGGCTGGGAGAGTATGGGCACAAAACTCAGCACATCAGATGCAGCACCCAGACACCCCAGCACAAGCAGCCCCAGACACTCAGGCTGAGGCATCCTGCTTCTCTGCAGGCCCTGTGACAGCTTGGGGTCACATCTGCTGCCAGCCAGGAGTGGTGGAGTGGCACACTGGGATCTTCATATCCCCAGTGTCCCCAGGACAGGACAGAGAGGAGTGGAGGGGGAGAGGAGGGGAGAGGAGGGAAGAGGAGCTTCCTGCAGCAGCCCCTGTGCCAGGCGTTACTCCCAGGCTGGGCTGGGATAAGGCAAAGCTCATCACTCTCCTTACTCCCTTTTTAGGGCAATTTTTCTCCCTATTTCAGCCTCTTCAATGCAGCAGAGGCAAAAAGAAGTTGCCAAGCCAGCACTGCTGTGATGCAGAGATCACTCTTAAACCTTCCCCTGAATAAGCTGACACCCCTATTCCCACATCTCTCCCCATGAGGTGTTTCTCCTTCCAGACCTTGTCATTTCTCCTGTTTTCATCCATCTTCCAACGTGCCTTTGAAGCCTCCCCCACCAGCATGGTCATCCTAGTTTCAGCCAGGACAGAGTCGTTAAAATAGAGTTAATTTTTTTTTTGCAGTAGCGGAGGGGTGTTGCTGTGGGCATTTCAATACCATCTTATTTGCCAGGGGTAAGGGAAAAGGACTTTCTCCCTCCTTCTGTGAGGCAGGTGAAAGTCAGTGTTGCCACAGACTTTCTATGTAGATTCTTTGTCTTATACCTTCTGTCATTAATATTGTTTCTGTTACTGTTCGTTTTCTTTGGTGCAAGGGTCTGTTGGAGTCTGGCAGCTGATAGCCCTGGAGCTATCAGAAGGTATTAGGCTCTGTGAATGTCCTCAGTCCTGAGTTGTAACTTTATCTTATCTTTATCAGTGAGCAGTGTAGGGCCTCAGTCAGGGCCCCATTCAGGGCCCCATTCAGGGTGTTGTGGTCTTCTCTGAAGCTTTTGTAATACAGTTTTACTATAATAGGCAACAGTCCTTCATAAAGATGTTCAAGTCATAAACTTTAACATTTCAGTCTCCAACATACAGCAATCCAGGATCACAACTGGGCCACGACTTGGTTGCCAAGGCGAAAAATTTAGGAGTGGGTCCATCAATGATGCTCTGGTAACTGGCCCTCAGAACGAAACCTCAAATGGTTGTCATGGCAATAGGATCTGCTACAGGCTTCAGCTCATGCCCACGGCAACCACTTGGAGCAATGGATCTCCATGGAGCTGCTCCAGGACTGGTGATGGGCCTGGAGTGACAGGATGAGGGAGAATGGCTTCCCCCTGATAGAGAGCAGGTTTAGATCAGAATCTAGAAAAAAATCCTCCCTGTGAGAGTAGTGCGGCCCTGGCACACGTGTGGCTACCCAAATGCTGGAAGTGTCCAAGGCCAGTTTGGACAGGGCTTGTGGCAACCTCTTCTAGTGGAATGTGTCCCTGGCAGGAGGCGTGGAAGTAGACTTTAAGGTCCCTTCCAACCCAAACCATTCTGTGATTCTATGATTCTATGAGTGGTGTGTGATGTGATAGTTGGGAGTGTCTTGGGCAGAGCAACCACAAAATGACAGTTTTCCTCTGTGGGCACATATGTGCCCATGTGCCATAAAACAAGCTGGTGTGGGAAAATGACTGGCCTGATTAAAGAGAGAACTTAGGCAGGAACTCAGGGCAAAAAAGAGCATGTGTCACCTCTGGAAGGAGAGGCAGAAAACCTAGGGGATTACAACATTACGATGTTGTGAGATGATAAAGCAAGAAAATTAGAAGGGTCAAAGACAAAGTGGGACTTAATTTGGCCAGTGAAATTAAAGTTAACAAGAAAAGTTTCTATAAATCCCTTGGCAGGAAAAGGAGGGCTCAGGAAAGTCTCCATCCTTTGCTGGGTGCAGAGGGCAGTGCTGTGTCAGGGGAGGAGGAAAAGGCTCAGTACCAAATCCAGTTGTCCTGAAGATGCTCAGCTCCCAGGGCTGGAGGTTGGTGGCAGGGAGCTGAGTGAAGCCCCTGAAATCCAGGAGGAAACAGTCAGTGACCTGCTCTGCCAATGAGACACATATACAAATCCCTGGGCACAAATGAGATGCATATGAGGGAGCTGGAGAAGGAGCTGGCCAAGCCTATTTCATTCATTTCTCAGCAGCTCTGGTAAACTGAAGGAGTTCCTATTGACTGGAAAGCAAATGTGATGCCCATTTATGAGAAGGATTGGAAGGAGGATTCAGGAAACTCCAGGCCTGTCAGCCTGACCTCCATACTGGGGAAGGTCATGGAACAGATCCTGAGTGCTATCCTACAGCATGTGCAAGACAACCAAGGGATCAGGCCCAGACAGTGCACGTTTGGGAAAGGCAGGTCCTTCTGTGACAGAATGACCCATTCAGTAGATGAGGGAAAGGCTGTGGATGTGTGTTTCTAGACATCAGTAAAGCCTTTGACACTGGAGAAGCTGGCTGCTCATGGATTGGACAGGGAAACTGTTTGCTGGATGAAAAACTGGCTGATGGCCAAGCCCAGAGAGTGGTGGGAAATGGAAGTAAATCCACTTGGGGCTGGTGTAGCAGGACGTTCCCCACCACAAGAGCTTGCTAATTGGTGAAATAAATCACTAGACACCACTTGCGTAGTGGTTATTCAGGTGTGGTGGAAGTCACACTTCTAGCTGACAATAAACAATAAACATCTTGCTGTGGAAGCAAGATTATGGAAAGATAAACTGGAATTTCTGACAGACACTTTACTTCACAATCTACTAAAGCTACACCAAACTTTCACAAAGCAGAAGTTTTCTGCACATTTCCTGGAAATGTGTTGGGCTTTTCCCCAAAAGTTGGGATGCTGGTTTTGTGGTTACTCTCTCAAGGGTTGAGTGAAAGGACTCTGTGCACACTCTTGCCAGTTCGGTGGTAAGTTACATTGACTCCTGATCTGTACTATTTCTTTCCTAGCTTTAATATAGATACCTTAATGTTGTGCACTGTTTTATGTGATCTACTAGTAGTTCTTCTGTTTTATACTGTTGTCCTGGGTTAGTGTTATGACTACTCCTCTCCCTGCCCCCCCCTCTCTGTCTGCACGGAGCTGTCTGCCGCCGTGGCCGTTCCTCCCCCTGCCCCGGCGGGCCCCCGGCTGCTGGGCTGCTGCTGCTGCTGCTTTTGCTGCTGCTGCTTTTGCTGCTGCTGTTGCCGCTTTGGCTGCCGCTTCTTCCCCTAGCTTTTGCCCCAGCTTCTCCTGCCCCCAGCTGCTCCCTCTTTCTCTCCCTTCTTCCCCTCATCCCGAAGATCTGCACCGGCTCCAGACGGAGGGATCTGAACATCAGAGACTGCCTCTGGAAGCCTGCCAAAAGAAGCTTTGCACCCTTCCCAGCAGGGACTGACTGAGCTCGTCCATCCTCACTCACCTTGGTGAAAACGTTTTGTGTCATCTGGGGATTGTTCTTTCCTGGTGCTGAGAAGTGGTTTTTTTCTGTGTGTTTGTTAAAATAAACAAGTTTTTTTCCACTTTTTTCCCTCGGAGGAAGTTCTTCCCGAACCCGGTAGTGGGAGGGGGAAGGAGTTCTGGGGGTTTATTTTCCTAGGGGGACTCCTTTGTGAGATATCTCCCGTAAATTTGTCTGAAACCAGGACAACTGTGTAGTAAGTAACTTTGTTCAAGACCTTTTCTCTGTTATCTCCTGTCTATTCAATAAATAGCTCATTTTATAATAGACCTAATCTGCCACTCTTAGAAATTGTGAGCCAGAGTGGTTTAAGTGATGGCCGCCTAATTCAAGCTGTATTCAAAAATGTTAGCCTAAGAGAGGACTTGTCTGAAGCTCCCACTTTATCCATAACAGTTGATTACTTGTGGGTGACCCCAGGGGTCAGTGCTGGGGCCAGTCCTGCTTAACATCTTTATTGATGATCTGGATGGGTGGATCAAGTGAAAGTCACACTACGTTCACAAGTGAAACCAACTTGTGTGGGAGGGTAGATCTGCTGGAGGGCAGAAAGGTTCTGCAGAGGGATCAGGATGGCTGGATCGATGGGCTGAGGACAACGGTGTGAGGGTCAACAAGGCCAAGAGCCGAGTCCTGCCCTTGGGTCACAACAAGCCCATGGAATGCTCCAGGCTGGGGAAGGAGTGGCTTGAGAGCTCTTCAGCAAGAAGGAACTTGGCAGTTCTGGTTGGCAGCCATCTGAATTTGAGCCAGCTGGATTTTTTTTGCCAACTGGGCAAGAAGGACAGTGGCACCTGGCCTGGATCAGCCACAGTGTGGCCAGGAGAACCAGGGCAGTGATTGTCCCTCTGAACTGGGTACTACTGAGGTGTCACCTCAAGTCCTGTGTCCAGTTCTGGCAAGAAGTTCTGGAAGAGACACATTGAGGAGTTGGAGTGAGTCTAGAGAATGCAGTGGAGCTGGGGAAGGGTCACGGAAGCACCTCTTACCAGGAGCAGCTAAGGGAACTGGGGTTCTTTAGTCTGGAGAAGAGAAGGCTCAAGGGGAACCTCACTGCTCTCTACAACTGCCAAAAAAGAAGTTTTAGTCAGGTAGTCTTCAGTCTCTTCTGCCCTAAGTGACAGAACAAGAGGAAATGGCTTTACGTTGGGGCCAGGGGAGGTTCAGACCAGATATTAGAAAGAATTTTACTGTTAGAATGTTCAGTCATTGGAAAAAAATTGCCAAAGGAGGTGGTGGAGTTCAAGGGCTGCCTGAATGTGACACTCAGGGATATGGTTTAGGGGTGGTGTTGGGTTGACTGTTGGACTAGATTATCTTGAAGGTCATTTCAACCTTAATGATTCAGTGATTCTGTGATTGGGTGACCTGCCACCACTGCCTCCAGCTTTGTGCTCTAGGGATGTTTTCTCAGTAGAGTCCCTCAGTGGGAGCCATGAGCACTACAAGAAACTTCACAGTTTGAATCTGACTTTGGCTTCTCAAGAGGTTTCTTCAACTTTCCTCAGGGTCTAAGGTTAAAGGATGTGTTAGGTTAACACAACCTGGCTTTTAGTGGGGGTGGAGGAAGCCACAAGGCTGCTTCTGAGAGAGAAGCTCCTCGAAAATTCTGCTATGTCCAGCAGAGCTAATCCCTAAAGATTCTGACAATTGACATTTGGCTGGCCCAATTGCGCAAGTAAGCAACACTTCTGTGATGACATATTTAAGAAGGAAAAAAAGGCAAGCAATTTCTCTTTCTTCTTCTCCTCCAAGGGGTGGTGAGGGGGCTGCTGGGCCCCTTCCCTGCACAGCTGTCAGGGGCCATGGTGCTGGGGGATCATTGTGAAGCCATGAGCAGCCATACGGCCGAGACCATGCAGCCACCAGCTCCTGCCCAGGCCAGCGCCAGGAGTGCCCATGCAGCCAGGTGGCACGGCTGGGGCAGCACCATGTGGCTGCTGCCATCTCAGCATGGCTCACAATGAACTTCACTTGCTTGCCTACCTTTAGCCAGCCATGCTGTGGACAGAAGGGCAGAAGCAGCGGCAGCAGTTTTTTCCTTTTTGGCACCCCGCATGAAGAGAGGCACTGAGCGGAGCCAGCAGCTGGTGCAGCTTGCATGATGCTGGTGGGGATGACATGAGCAGCGGTGAGAGGCATGGTGAGCAATTCCCCAATGCGCGGACCCCCAGGACGGGATCAAGTTTTCAGTGTTGCAGAATTCTATAAAACTTCTTTTTTAAGTGACAGAACTTGAGAACAAATGAACTTATGGACACCTATACTCCTGAGTCAGAGAAAAGGAAAAGGTGAAGATGTGAGGAGAGCAGCAAGGTCAGTGCAAAGGAAAGGGTGGAGGAGGTGCTCTGGCTGTCAGAGCTGAGATTTTTCTGCAAACCATGGTGAGGACTACAAACACAACAAATTGTGTCCTTATAATTTATGAAGTGCATGGGGGCATGCAGAATTCACCCAAAGCCTGAGAGAAAAAACATGCTCGCGCTGGACCGTGTGTATACTGAGAAGCTGTGATCTGGTGAGAGGCTTGAAAAGAGAGAGAGAGAGAGAACCCTTGCTTACAGAGATAGAGGAAGAAAAACCTTGTTTTTTTACTAGAACAAAAACTACACTGCATGAACCAAATGGCCCACCAAAAAAAAAATGGTTGTGGGAAGAGTGCTTTCACCATGGGAGGGACTCACACTGCAACAGGTTTGGGTGAGCCTGCTATTCATGAAAATTAGAACCATGCTGGAGAAGTTCATAGAGAACTGTCTCCTGTGGGAAGGATCCCACAGCACAGCAAAAGAGACTCCTCTCCCTAAGCGAGCTGAAGAAAGATTTTTTAGAAGTGACAAACTGAGTAAAAACCCCATGTTTTGTCTCCCCTCGCTGCTGGTGGGAGGGGAAGAAGGGCTGGGGGGCAAAAGGTGTTCTAAAAAATTTGTTCTAGCTCTCATTATCCTCTTTAAATTCTGTTAATAACTTTTTTCCTTATACCTTTTAAGTTTTGAGCCTGTTTTGCCCTTAAAATATTTTTCTTCCCAATACTTACCCCAACTCATGAACCCCCTTTATTTAATTGTTCTTTCCCCCTCCTCTGGTCAACTATAGCAGAGGAGTAGCTGTGCAAGCAGGGACTGCAGCCAGGGGTGCACGGGGCTGTCCTGCAGAGCAGGGTCCTGCAGCCCAGGGCGCTGTGCTGGGGCAGGGACTCTGCTGCCTGCCAGGGACAGTTCTCAGCTGGCCCTGGGGAGCTACTCCACAGCACTGGGGGGATTTGTGGAAGGAACATCACCCGGTAGGACAAGGGAGGCTCCTTCTGTTGCTCAGTGGGTGCTACAGGACTGCTCCCAGTCCCAGGATCAACCCGTGGCAGATCCCAATGAACACTCCAAGAAGTACAGCAAGTGAGGTATTCAGGGAAAGGGAGGAACAATAGCACAGGGGAGCAGGACTGGGGGATACAGAGAAAAGCGATGGCACAGGGTGCAGGACAGGGGGGATGCAGAGAGGAGTGATGGCACAGGGAGCAGGACACAGCAACAGAGAATAAAACAGGAAGAGGAGCATGAGATAATCAGGAGGAAGCCAGGGAGAAGGTTCCCCACCGGACTCCATAAAATTACATCACAGAACCCATCTGGTTGCCTTCTACGATGGGACAGTTCCTGGATGGATGAGGGGAGTGAAGGGGTCCGGGCTCCCTGTGCAGCCCTTTGGAAGGACTCAGCAGGTGGGAGAGGTGGGCAGGAAGGAGCCTCACCTGTCCTGCCATGTGCCACAGGGCTGGCAGACACAAAAACCAGCTAAGAGCAATGCAACACTCCCAGTTCTGTTTCCTCCAAACTCAAACCTGGAGAAAACTCCATCCACCCCCTTCAGGGACACAAATTAGGTTTCACCTCCCAAACCCCAAATATTCTGAGGTGAAGAGATTGTGCCAAATGAGGACATTTTCTTGGTTGATCTCCAGAGGCCCTTCCAAGCCCAACTATTCTTTCACTGCCCAAAACACAGACAAGGGCCTCAGCAACCACATTTTGGGTAGTTTTCCCCAGCTTCTAAAGTTTCCTGATCCTTTTCCTTTGCCATATCAGAATCCTCACTTAAGGAAAAATGAGGGATCAGGATCTGCTGGATGTCTCCAGATTCCCTCCCTAAACCCTGCAGCAGCTGCCAGGAGAGAACCTGCCATGTCTGAGTGAAAATATTTTATTTTTTCATAAATATGAGAAATGCTGCTTTTCTCTTGAAACCCTCTAAGTCTTGCCTGCCACACCCCATATCACTTCAGAACAGGGGATTTATAAAACTTAAATTCCTTGAGAAAAAATAACATTCACAGTTTAATTGAATTTTGGTGCAATCAAAACTCCTGGTCTTGTGGGATTTGATGATGGTCAGTGGGAGTGGCCCAGCAAAGGAAAAATTATGAGCAAGGGAAAGGTAAAATCTGCACATGTTAAAGTCTTGAGAGCAAAGTACCTGCCTTGCAGATGTGCTGCAAGGGAGCCTAAATAAACAGCAGCAGCAGCAGCAGCAGCAGCAGCAGCAGCAGCAGCAGCAGCAGCAGCAGCAGCAGCAGCAGCAGCAGCCTCTCTTTATTTATAAAAGGTGAAACACTGACCTCTTGCACAAGACAAAGTATGGAAAGTAAATTAGTATTTCAAAGCAGCAAATCCATGTTCCAGAGAATTCCCTGACACAGGACTAAACCACGATTTACTCTTAAAAATCAGTTTCTGGTTCAAACCAAACCCACCTGATCTCCTGTTTGAGTTCACCTGACACCAGCTAGAGCTTGGGAAATGTTTCTTGCTCTGCTGATGCCTCCTTTGGTCCCAAGTTCCTTTCACTGCTGTTGTCCCTCCTCTGCGAACAGCTCCCCAGGTGAGGAGGTGCTGCAGGTGCCAGAGCAGAGATTCCCCTGCACCCTGGAGGAGAACAGAGTGAGGCAGGTGCTGCCTCTGTGCCCCAAGTGCCTCCACCTGAGGGACTCTCCCCATGGAAAGGGACCTGGAACAGCTCCTGAGGGACTCATACCTCCCTAATTCATCTCTCCCAGGAGCTTTTCCATCAGGTTTTCCTCTTCCTGTCTCTTCCTGAAGCCTGAGTGATGGAGCAGCCTAGGGGGGGCACCTGGGGTCAGCCAAGATCACCCACCTCCAACCTCCCCCCACTATTTTTAGAATCCCAGGCTGGTTTGGGTTGAAGGGACTTCAAAGTCTTCTTGATCCATCCCCTGCCAGGGCAGGGACACCTTCCACTCTCCCAGGTTTCTCCAAGCCCTGCCCAACCTGGCCGTGGACACTTCCAGGGACGGAGCAGCTGTAGCTTCTCTGGACAACCTCTCTCACTGGGAGAATTTCTTCCCAATATCCCTCTAACCCTGCCCTCTGGCAGCTGAAAACCCTCACTGTCCATCCTGTCCCCTGACAAAGCACCCCCCAGCTCTCCTGGAGGCCCCTGTCTGCAGGATATTTTATATCTCTATTATATTTACACCTACATACATCTCAGCCCAAAAAGTGGCTCAGGCAGTCCACGAGTAATTGTGGCCACCTGGGGTAGCCCCTTTTGGGGGGGAGGGGTGCGGGGAGTGCTGGGGATTTGGGCACATCTTTGGGTTATTTTAGAAGGCCTCAGGAGTTTTTAGAGGGAAAGTTTGGGAGGGTCCTGAGGGTTTATAGGGGGTTTATGGGGGGGACAGGGTGGCTATGGAGCGTTTTGAGGGGACTCTAAGGGTATTTGGGATCTAGTGGGGAGTCTGTGGGGGTCTCTGGGTTTTGGAGGGACCATAGGAGTATGTACTGCAGGTCCCCAAAGTTGTCTCAACCTCTTCTTCACCCCGACAGGACTGGATCTCCACCTGTCAGGGAAGCTCACTACAGACTCTGTGATAATTGATAAAAGATTTGTGTTAATCATAAAAAGTATTGGGGTTTGTATAAACCAGAATACTCAGGTCTGAAATGAAGCGTGACACTAAAAGAAAGGAAAATGTACGATTAAATGATTCCGTTTTACTAACAGTTTGCAAAACAAGGCTTTCACATAGCCCAGTAGATTCTGCAAAATCAGCTTTCCTGCCTTTGTGTAATCAATTGCAGTCTATCCCTAAGACCAGACTTCCTGACTTCTGCCATTTCTTATCTCCCAAGACCAGATGGTTATCTATGGGACTTGACAAATTGTCCAGAGACTCACGTTGTCCAGCAATCCCACGGACCGCCACTGCTTACCTGGCAAAATTATAACAACAAAAAAATGACAATTATTGATGACTACAAGGAAACCATGCTATAAAAGGGAGCTGTAAGCCAAAGTTCGGGGAAGCGTGGAGTGGGCGGTGACCCCTCATGTTTTCCCCAGCGCTGCGTTGCTCTGTCTACATAAAATAAAGCAATCTAAATTTTGCTGAATATTGAGACTTTGTTTCTCATTTATAACACCTCTGTTCCCGATTCCCGTGGAATTTCTGATGTGTGCAACACGCAGGAATGTTTTCCCTGCCATTTCCCTGGCTCCAAGAGGAACCACAGGAGCGGCACGAAGAAGTGGGGTGGCTTGCACATCCCCCACATCAGCAATTGCAGATTCAAATTTTAATTAAAGGCTGACCTGTTGCTGATACTGCGACAGGGTCAGGGTCTTTCTCTACACCGTCGTCATCACGCCAGTTCCCAGAAGACACTTCAGGGGCACTTGGGGGGTGCTAGTGGGATTAGAAAGGTCTGGAGGGGAATTCAGGGGCTCGGGGAGGCAGCTGGAGAGCATTTGGGGGTCGGAGGGGACACACAGGAGGCGTTTTGGGGCAAGTACGAGACGGGGCGGGTGGACTCGGATGCTGAAGGAGCCGCTAAGGGTCAGGAGAGGGACACTGGAGGTACTTATGGGGACAGGGGCACTTACAGCTCAGGGGAGCTCTGGGGGAGCGGCCGGGGAGTCACTCAGGGGCTCAGGGAGCTCTGGGGAGCGGCTGGGGGCGCTCAGGGAGCCCCTGGGGAGCAGCCGGGGTCACACTTAGTGCTCAGAGAGCCCCGGGGAGCGGCCGGGGTGCTGAGGAAGCCCCTGCGGAGCGGCCAGGGTCACACTTAGTGCTCAGAGAGCCCCTGAAGAGCGTCCGGGGTCACTCGGGGCTCAGGGAGCCTCTGAGAAGCGGCCAGATGCGCTCAGGGAGGCCCTGGGGAGCGGCCGGGGGACACTCAGGGGTCAGGAGCCCCTGCGGAGCGGCCCGGGTCCTCACGGCTACGGCCGCCCCTCCCAGCGCCGCGGCGCATCATGGGAACCGCAGTCCCGCCCCAAAGGCGCCCTACGGGGCCCCCGCGGCATTTCGGGAGTTGTAGTCCCGGAAGTGAGTGACCTGGCGCGAGCCAGCGGTCAGTTGGAGGCAGGGAGAGTCCCAGGGATTTTGGGGGGGCTCAGAAGGAGTTTCTGAGGCCCCCATGACCCCCTACAGCGCTCTCGGGGGCGGGGGAACACCAGAATGCCCCCGGCGCCACGGCGGCCGTGAGGGTGAAGAAGACAGGTGAGCCCCGGCCCCACGGGTTTGGGGCTCCCCGCCCCGATACGCTCAGTGACCCCCCAGACGCACCTATAGACTTCCTAGTCCTCACAGAGCGCCCAGCCCGGTCCTGGGCCCCCCAAAACATCCCACAGACCCCTGGAGCGGTAAAGACCCCCAAAACCCGAAGGGTCCCCGCAACAAACCCCTTCCCGGACCCCAACACCTTCTACAGACCTCCCTCAACACCCCTAGAGTGTCCCCCCGAATCCCACAGGTTTTTCCGGACCCCTTATGGACACCGAGGGTCCCCCAAACCACTCACGATTTCCAGCGCTCCCCATGCACCCCTCAAACCCCTTCTGCAACCTCAGAGCCCCTCCAAACACCCCACAGACCCCCCAGAGAGACCCAGCAGCCCAGCAACACCCCCTACTTTCGAGGCCCCCAGGACCCCCAAATTCTCTGGGGACATATGGGGGAGAGGGATGGGGACAATCCCAAAGGTGGGGGGAGGTAAAGGAGAGGATTCTGGGGGTCTCCCCCACCTCCTTGGTGGAATTTTTGGGCTGTCACTGCTTTATGGGCCCCACATGGGTTGGGGTGCCCAGGTGGGCATTCCAGGAGGGTCTTGATGGCCGTGGCGGGAGAAGGGAGAGCAGAGGGGGGTTAGAGGGGCCTGGGGAGGCGCAGTGCAGACCCCCTGCAATTTGGGGGTGAGGGTGTCCTACCGAAGGTGTCCCTCATGGCCCGGGCGGTGGCATCGCAGCAGCATCCAGAGGAGGGGGTCCCCCAGAGCTTCTGGGGGCTGTATGTCACAGGGGCGGCAGTCCCACTAAGGGACTTCCTGAGCCACAAGTGCCTCCCCAACCCACAAGTGACCCCCCATGACACTCATGTAACCCCCATGACCCTGAAGTGATCCCCCCATGACCCAGAAGCAACCCTCAGCTTTCAAGTGACCCCATGACCCACAAGTGCCCCCTCCATGACACTCATGTAACCCCATAACCTTAAAGTGACCCTCCCGTGACCCGCAGGGTGATTCCCCCCCATGACCCACAAGTGCCCTTGTGACCCTCAAGTGACCTCCATGATCCTTCAGTAACCCCAGGACCCTCAAGTGATGCCCATGATCCAAAAGTGATCCCCAGCTTTCAGGTGACTCCCCCATGACCCACAAGTGACCCCATGACCCACAGGTGCCATGACTCCCGTAACCCTCAAGTGACCGCATGACCCACGAGGGCCTCTGGTTCCTCACCCAGTGGCTGCTGCAATGGCGCCCCCTGTAGGGCATCACCAGCACTGCTCCTGATTGGCTGTGGGGGCCTTGCAGGGATCACGTGACCCCAACCCCTCGCGAAGGCCTCATGATGCGGCTCCGCTGCAGGCCATGAGGGCATGCTGGGAGTCACGCGACTCCCGATATGGTGCCCATTGCAGAGCTCCGAGCGAAGTCATGTGACCCCCCAAATGGCTCATGCCGCAAGGGCTCATGGGACTCTTGCTCCTGACAGAGTGGTGCCCCCTGGTGCGCAGATGCACAGCAGCTTCTGTTGATTTGCCAAAGGACCTCGTGGGAGTCACGTGACCGTGAGTATCCTGCCCCCTGCAGGGTGTCCAGTGAGCTGCTCCTCATTGGCCAGCAGGCTTTGTGGGAGTCACGTGACCTCCAACATGGCTCCTGCCGCTGTCTCTCCTGCCGGGAGACAGCCGGGTTGCAGACGCCCCCTGGTGCTTGCAGAAGTGTCTCCTGATTGGTCATGGGTGGAAGGGGGGGAGCTTCAGAGGGGTCACGTGACTTCCAGGGTGCGGCCCCCTGCAGGGCCCCGGGGGATCACGTGACCTCCCCCGGCATTCTCTGCAGGGCGCCCCGGGGAGCAACCGAGTCCAGCAGGGCCCCGCCCACCAGGGGCAGGTCCATCACTGGCTCCGCCCCTCGGCACCGCCTCGAGCACCATTGGACGAGGCGGTCATAGAGCATGGGGCTGTAGGAGGCGGGGCCAAACAGAGGCCCCGCCCTTTGTGGCCCGCGGGGGCGGGGCCTGAGCAGGGCCCGGCTGGAGGGGAAAAAAGGGTTTGGGGAGGGGGGGCGAGGAGCCCCAGAATACTGACCCTGCTCTGCCCCTCGCGGCTCTGGTGCTCTCGGGAGGAATGTGAGGGGCTGCGGGCCGCACTTACGGGCAGAATGGAGGTCCAGGGCATCACCAGGGATCGGTGGGGTAGTTTGGGCTCCCCGAGGTGCTCTTGAGGAACACCGGGGAACTGGGAGGGAACTGGGAGGCACTCAGGAGTGTGGGGAGATATTCGGGGGTCTGGGGAGTCCTTGGAGTCCGGGACAACACTGAGGGAACGGGGGACCAGATTGGGGTCCCCAGGGGGCACCTGGAGTTACCGAGTGGCACTTGAGGCCGGGCTGCTCTCCCACCTCCTTTGCAGCAGACGCTCCGTTCGCTGCTCAAGGCTGAGCCTCTGCGGGGGGGATGCGGGGAGTGACGCGCCGTCCCCGCGAGCCCCCCAAATTCCTCTCAGGGATCCCCCAAGTCCCCCCTCTGCGCCCTCCGACCCCTCAGGCCTCACCCGCTCCATCTCCCGCGCTCTGGTTTGGTTTCGCCCGCGCGCTGCGATCCGGGCGCTGATTGGTTAAGGGCGGGGACGGGCGGGTGCTGCGGCCAATGGGAGGCGGGGGGGGGGAAGGCGGGAAGCGGCGGCGCGCAGCTGGGCGAGGGATAGGGGGTGGTCCGTGTTGGGCTCTGGGGGTTCCCGAAGGGTTTGGGGGCTCTGGGGGTGCTGCGGGACGTGTGGGGTCCGTGCAGGGGTTTGCGGGTCTGGGCGCGCCGAGAGACGGCCAGGGAGTTTTGAGGGTCACTGGGGTGGTTTTGCGGGTCCCAGAGAAGTTGTTTGGGATCCCCAGGGAAAGGTTTGGGGAGGTTGGTGTGGTTCTGGGCATCCTACAGGGGGTTGGCGGTCCAAGGAGGTCGAGGGAGTCCCCATGTGGTTTGGGAGGTTCTTGGGATGGTTAAAGTGGCAGAGAGCTTGTATCCCGCTGACAGAGACCCCCAATCTCCCCCATGGATCCCCCCAAATTTCCCCTGGAAACCCCCCACCCCTCCCAGGGGCCCCCAAACCCCACCAGGACTCTCTCAGCTCCATGTAGAGTTGGGAGCCCGTCCCAACTCTAAGCCCGTCCAAGGGAATGATACCAAAATTGGCTGGAAAAGAAACTTTCTAACACCATTTTGAAGCATTTGAAAGCAGGTATTCTTTATCTGTACAGGACGCACTGAAGGATTTCTCCTATAATCTGATGTGTGTGGTTAAACTTTACACCTGGGTATGGTCCTGGAAGAACCATGAAGGGATCTCTGGCGGTCATGTTCACTGAATGCTTCCATATTACAGGTGACCTTTCCTTGGGCATGCACTGTTGCTTCTTGTTGCATAACTTGACAACAACACCACTAATACTCCTCATTACCTGTTTGTCCACTGTCTCCAGCTATGCTTGTGATCCTCTGTGCCTACCTGTACCTACTTTCATCGTTTTGGCCAGTTAGTCTTTGAACTCCATCCAGCACCTTCAGGGCAACTGAAAATTTCTCTTTCTGGGTGTCATTTACTGGGAACGTCAAAACCTTCCAGGGACCCCCCAATGCCTCCCAGGGACCCCCATCTCCCTGCAGGGACCTTGTGGTTTGTGGGGTTCAGAGGGCCAGGGGGATCCCCCGGGTAGTTTTGGGGGATCCCCGTGTGGCTTTGGACGTCCTTGGATGGGTTTGGGGGAATCTCTGTCACTGGACAGTTTTGAGTGTCTCTGTGGGGTTCCAGGGATTCCCTGGTTTTATGTCTTCATTTTAAGGCAAAAGCCCTTTAATTCCCCTGTTTGCCATGGTCTCTCCTGATTCCAGCTGATATTCTTCAGCTTTTTCAGTCGTTTGGGCCAGAATTTCCCATTCTCTGGAACTCCCCGCTGTGATTCAGGTCATTAATTTTTGGGTAAAAAACATCTGGATTTGGTCTGTCGTTTCCCCGGGGTCATGGGGCCAGAGGGTACCACGGGGCCAGTGATTTTGGGAGTTCATGGAATTTGGGGTGATTGCTGTGGGTCCCACACCTGTCGTGACATCCCTGTGGGGCCCAGACCTGTCGTGGATGTCCCTGTGGCTCTCACATCTCTCACGATGTCCCTGTGGGTTCTGCTCCCATCACGTCCCATCGGGTGACAGGATCCAGCTGCCTGTTCCCAAATTCTGTGGAATTCGAGCGTCATGATCCCTGGCCCTCCCTCCCCAACCCGAAATTCTGCTGAATCTGGCCAAATCTGCATGGTTTGGCTGGGGCTCGGGTATTATTATTTGGGTATAAAAGGAGTGATTTGGGACAAGCACTCTGTGTCTGCAGTGTTCTGGGAATTCAAGAGCCAAGGGGCTGGTGAGTGGGGGAAGAGTGAGGGAGGCTTCATTCCTTGTTTATTCCTGCTTTTCCTTATTGTTTGGGGATGGGCAGAAATTGAGGATTTTTTCTGTTCAAGTTTCAGGGTTTTTTACATTTTCCTTTCCCAGTTTTGTGGGTTTTTCCCCCTTTTCCCACAACTTTCATAATTTTAACCTTTTTTTGCTTCCAAAATGATGGGGTTTAAACACTTTTTCTCTGATTTTTGCTCATTTCCCCCCAAATTCTGGGATTTGCTCTTTTTGTGCACTATTACCGCACAAATTTGAGGTTTTTTTCCTCTCATTATGCCAGAATTTGGTGGTTTTTTCCCGATTTTTGAGGCCAAATTGAGTATTTGGGACGGTTTGTGTGGGGCTAGCTGAGTGAAGGGTTTTCCTTGATGTTGAGCCCCATTTTGATCCAAATTTGGGGGGATGTTGGGCAAAAAAATATCCATTTTGACCAGAACTGGGGGGCTTTGGGGAAAAATTAATCCTTTCCATAAAGTTTTAGTGTGGGTTTAGTGGAAATGTGATATGGAGGAGATATCGAGGGGAGGGTTGATGGGAGCGCTGTATCAGCATTTTAACCTAATTTTGACATGAATCTGGGTGATTTTGGTTAAAATTGATCTGGTTTTTGGAGCAAATCTTATAGAGATGGAGACAGATGTGGCCTGAAGGGGGGAGGGAGGATGGGGGGAGGGATGGTTGCCTCAGGTGTTTAATTCCATTTTGATGCAAGTGGGGGGATTGGGGTAAAAATATTTTTATCCAAAATGGGTGAATTTGGGAAGAAAAACCATTTTGATACAAATTTGTGGAGCTATGGGCGAAATTCTTAGTGTTTGGAATGTGTGGGGTGGATTTGGGGGCAGTAGGGGCCAAAATAAGCCCCAAGAGATTTCCATGGGGTTAAAAAAGGTATTTTGGGGTAAGAAAAGGCATTTTGGGCATAATTTGGGGCTTATTGGAGGGTTCAGGAGACACCTTCGGGCTCACATGGATTTTTTCCCATAAAATAGCAATTTGTAGTGATTTTGGGTGTTTTTCACAGGGATGGCACAAGATGGGATCTGGTGGCTCCTCCTTCCCTTTTGCAGTAAGCAAAACCCCCATTTTCTATGCCAAATCCCCAAATTTCCTGGATGTTGTACTTCTTTGCTGACTTCTAAGCACAGAAAATGAAATCCTGAATCCCTGGGCTTGTTTTTACCTGAAAATCCCCCTCTTCCCTCCTTTTGCATTTTCTCCAGCAACCTCTCAGCTGCAGAGGAACCAAAATACACCTTTAAATATATATTTTTTAAATAAAAAAACTTTTAGAATAATATTTTCCTCCATGAAGGCCTCATTAATTTTCATAGAAAATTTCCCTTTTCCCTCACTTTATAGAGGCGGAAAAAAAAAGTGTACTTTGTCCTGATTATTTCAATTTACTTTTTCGTTGTGTTGTTTGGGGTTTTTTTGAGCTAAATGATGATCTAATGACCAGGTTTAGTGTTTTAGTGTTTTTTCCAGGAGAAAACTCCAAGAGCTCTATGTTGGAATTGTATTTTTTTTCCGGGGAAATAAGATCTATTTTAAATTTTTTTAAATGAAAAAAGTCCTTTATTTACTCTTTAAATTAAAGCAGTTGGTTCTTCAGGGGAAAAAAGTCTATTTTATTCCTTATTTTCCTGGCTGTTTTCTAATTTTCTTTAAAACCTTATCTACCAAATTTTTAGATAGTGTTTTAAAGAAAAAGCCTTTTATTTACCTTTTGAGTTTGTTTTTTAAAATTTATTTTTAGAATTTATTCACTAAGGAAAAAAAAGCCTTCTTTAACTCTGGTTTAGGTTTCAGGTATTTTTGTAGAAAGGAAAAAAACCTCATTCACTCTGCTCTAATTTTTAAAATTCCATTTGCTTTGTTGATTTTTCTTCAAAATCTCTGTATTAAAAAAAAACCAAACCACCCTTTTAATGTATTATTTCAGAATGCTACCTTTAATTGTATTTTTTTTTCACAGTCAAACCTCATTATTTCCTTTTTTTCCTCCAAACACTCAAATTCCGTTTTTTTCAGAAAAAAATCACCAGAATTATCTTTTTTTACCCAACATCCTCAATTTCCTTTTTTTTAAATTAAAAAAATCCTCACAGACTTTTATATATAGACCGAATTATATAGACTGAATTTTAATAATTTTTTATCTTATTTTCGTGGGTTTTTCCCCTGCAAATCTCAAAAATTCCCTCTGTTAAAATTAGGAGAAGATGCCCACCATTAATTAATAATATACATACAATACAATAGTTATATATGCATGTTTAATATAATCCCTACTGTAATTATATAAAAAATACAAAACAAAAACGTTATCTATTCTATAATTATGCTATGATTATGTTGCTATTATCATTATTCTTGATTGGTATTTTTTAGTAAAAATTTCTGTGAAAATTCATAAAAAAATTATTTAAAAATGCAAAATGCATAAACATATAAAAAACTGCAATATATTTTATATTCATATAATATATTTGTGTATTTGTTAAAATAGCACACGATATATTGCATTTATATATTACTATCTAGTTATTGGGAGGTAATTTTAAAAGATAGATATAAATTGCTGTAATGTCTACATATAATTATATATAATTCTAGATTATTTTACAACTTCGTATGACATAGAATTGCATCATTTTATATGAATGACATTATATTTTTGTATTGTAATGTATTATAACTATATGCAATTATGGATATTGTATTTAACAACAGAATTATATATTATTATATTTCGTGTTATAATGCAATATCCATTATTAGAATTGTTATATTACTTACATATAATGATAGATTATATTGCGGTATAGTATAATATAATGGTATAATAATTCTATGCTGGTCTCTAATATATTCTCTACCATTGTATTTTTGCTCCTTATTGCTTATTTTTGCTTGATTTTTACAATTATTTTCCCAAACCATTTCTATGAAGACAAGAAAGAAAGTTATTTTAAATCATTATCGGTATGATTTTATAGAGAAAATATAAATTATCTACTGTTGTATATAATTAACGAAATAACTTGTAGATTTGTTTTCTACTATGATTAATACTGAAATAAACTCAATGACCACAGCAGTCATTGTCATATTACTTTAATTTTTTAAAATATTTATGGAATTGGATGAATCTTTGCTTATATTTCTATTAAAATTAAGTACAAAATGATAGAAAATAGACGAGTACATATTTAAATATAAGTATTCTGTATTACAGTGTTATAATTATTAAATCTCTATAATAATAACATAGAAAACTACACAACTAGGTTATATATACAGGATAACAAGTATATTACAATAACAGTCTAAAAAAGTAATTGACATGTTTTTACTGATATATGAGTCCTATATTATTCATATTTTATCAGTGTTCTAATAAGTCGTAGTATACTAAAGTATATTACATAATACTATTAATATATGGATAACACAGGATATAATAATATAAATATCTGGTAATATTGCTGTATTAAGGAATAGTATTTTATAAACTTAGTATTAGTTTAAAATGCAATATTATTTCATATTATTAACACATTTATATATTTTAATAATCTGTTAATAGAACATATAAATAAGAGTTTACTATTTGTATATTATTATTTATAGTTTTATTCAAATGTTGTTTATTAACCTAATAAACTGTAAATATATTTTTTATTATGATTATATCTAAAACCAGACTGTATAAATTGGATACTGCAGTCACATTTTTAAGGTAAAGTCAGTACAATTCCTACTATAAAATAGGAAAATTGATATATAAGCACATATAGAATTGATATAAAAATGTCAGTATAAAAATATAAAGGGCCCTTTTTATAACACCCTTGGTTAATTTAAAAATTTACCAAGGCCCCATTTTTCCTGCACTTTCCCAGCGCTCTCCAGTGCCAGCTATCGGGGCCGGGAGTTCCTGGCCGTGTTCCCACAGAACGACGACGAGTCCCCCAGCGCGCACCTGCAGCTGCTGCTCACCTCCTATGGTCCTGCCGACACCCAGGTGTCCGTGACGCTCCGTGGTGGCTCCATCACCCAGAATGTCACCCTGAGGCCCGACATCACTATGCCCCTGCTCCTCCCTGCTAGCCTGGAACTCGCTGGGAGCTGCACTTCCCATAAAACCTTGGTGGTTCAGGCCAGCGCTGACATCTCTGTGGTGGCCGTCAGCACCAAGGGCTACACGGTGGGTGCCACTGCCCTCCTGCCTATGGAGAGCCTGGGCACCAGGTACTATGTGGTGACACCTGTTGGGAACTACACTTACGGCCTGACCGAATTTGTGGTGGCCGCTGGTGCCACCACCACTGCTATCAGCATCACCACCACTGCCACTTTCCACTATGCTGGGGCCACCTACATCCCCGGCGCCGTGCTCCGCCTGTTTCTGCAGCCCTACCACAGCTTGCAGCTCCAGAGCAGCCAGGACTTCACTGGCACACTCGTGGTGGCCGACACTCCTGTGGCTGTCCTCAGTGGCCACACCTGTGTCAAGGTGTCTGCTGGCTTTGACTTTGTGGTAGAGCAGCTCTTCCCAGTAGCAGCGTGGGGGAGGAGCTATGTGGTGCCACCCAACCCTCTGCAGACAGACGTTGACTTCATTTATGTGGTGACAGATGAAGACAACACCATCACCTACAACACCGGGAGCGGGAATTCCACTGTGGCCATGGCGGCAGGGGAGGTGCAGGTGTTTGTGGTGAACCGCAACTCCCACCTGTACATCAGTGCGGTGGTGGCAGTGCAGGTGGTGTTTTTCTTCAGCGGGTTGTCTTGGCAAGATCCTTTCCTCCTTGTTGTCCCACCTGTCACCGCCCACTGCACTGCATTCCGCTTCAGCAGCGTGCCCAGCCAGTATAACCACGCCATCCTCATTGCACCCACCGCTGCCACTGCCACCACCACCCTCAACCATCAGCCAGACAACACCATGGCATGGCAGGCCATTCCTGGCACATATTTCTCCTGGGCCAGCATCACTGTGAGCACAGCAATGCAGAGCACTGAGAACTCGCAGGTGCCCATTGGGCTCCTGGTGTTTGGGTTCCAGTCTCACAGTGGATATGGCTTCCCTGGGCTCTGTGCCGCCAGTGAGTACAGTCCATTGTTGCGTCACTCCAACGGTTGGGTGATGTCCAGTTGACCATTTCCCTTTTTTTTCAGCCCCCACACCGCTCTCCTGTGAGGATTTGGTATGCAAGGATAGGTGCGAGATGGTGGATGGAATACCAGAGTGTGTCCAGGAGACTTTCTCCACCTGTTGGCTCGCTGGTGGGCCACACTACCGCAGTTTTGATGGAAAAACCTTTGATTTCATGGGAACATGTGCCTACACTTTGACCACCATCTGCAATCCTGATTCCACCCTTCCTGCCTTCTCTGTTGAGGTCAAAAAGAAGGAAAAGGAGAACTCAAAAGTTTCCTCTATCAGCTCCATCACCATCCGTGTCGACAACATCACTGTCACTGCTGTGCAATCAGAGAATGGGATGGTGAGGGTAAGCAAAACCATCATCATTTCCAAATTCCAAGTAATTTTATGGAATTTCACTGAAATTACATATTTAGCAAAGATATTTAAGGTCTTTTCCTAAATAATACTAGGATTTGCTGATGTGCAGGCAACCTTTGCATGAAAACACTTCAAGTCTTCTTAAACTCCATGTATTGCCCAATTTGGATGGCTTTTGTGAGTTTTGATGGTTGTTGTTGCACTGCAGGTGAACAACCACCGCTCGCGCCTTCCCATCTCCCTCTCCCATGGGAAACTCCGCATCCGCCAGAAGGGTAAATTCATGTTGATCCAATCAAATTTCAACCTGAATGTCCTCTACAACTGGGATGATCATGTAGTGATCAAACTTCCAGCTGCTCTTTTTGGGAAAGTCTGTGGAATGTGTGGGAACAGCAATGGGGACCCCCGAGATGATGCTCTCTCTCCTGATGGAAAGCAGGTTTGGGATATTGTGGAGCTGGGGCGGAGCTGGAAGGTGACCAACGAGAGTGGCCACTGCAAGGACACCTGCGACGGCAGCTGTGGGCGCTGCAGATGGGACCAGGTTGTGACATACAAGGCAGAGACCTGGTGTGGGAAGTTGTCCCAACATTCTGGGCCGTTTCGGCTGTGTCATGACACTATCAGTCCCAATATCTACGTGAAGAACTGTATCTATGACCTGTGTGCCAATGAGGGGCGTCACGAGGTGCTGTGCCACGCCCTCCAGATTTATGCCGATGACTGCCAAGAGGAAGGGATCAGCCTTTCGGATTGGAGGGCAACAGTAGAATGTTGTGAGTAGAGGATGGTTGGGTGAAAATACTCCTTGGGGTGGGTGGTGCCTAATTAATGTGGGACTGAAGATCCATGGGATCATGGGTTGTGAAAGGTTATGGCAGCAGATCCAAGCAGGATGTCCATGGAAGTCCAGGGAAATTCCAGAAAGTCCATGTAGAAAGTCCATGGAGTCTCTAGAAAGTCTGAGCAGGAAGTCCAGAAGTCCACAGAGACCCAGAAAGTCCTGGTAGAAGGTCTCGGAAGTCTATGGAGACTCCAAGATATCTTTGTAGATAGTCTAAGAGGTCTGTCCCACCATGTGCCACTCCACCCCTGACTGCTGTCTCCCTCCCTGTCCAGCTCTCACCTGCCCACCCAACAGCACCTACAGCACCTGCGCCGCACCTGCCCCGCCACTTGCAACATGCCTGCTGTGCCATTCAGCTGTGCTGCTGTCCCCACCTGCGTGAATACCTGCACGTGTCACGAGGGCCTTGTCCTTGATGCTGACACCTGCATCCCCCCCTCTGAATGTGGCTGTGCCTTTCGGGGTCTCTTCCATGGCCTTGGTGAGGAATTTTGGGGCGACCTCACCTGCACCCAACGCTGTGTGTGTGATGCGGAGCAGCGGCAGGCAGTGTGCCGAAATTCTGGTTGTGACGCTGAGAAGGAATGCCGGGTGGAGAACGGGATCCAGGATTGTTATCCCAAAATTCTGGGGGTCTGCACTGCCGTTGGAGCCACCCACTACCAGACCTTTGATGGCAGGAGGTTCATCTTCCAGGGGACATGTGTCTACCTGTTGGTGGGGTTGTGTGAAGACACCCAAAATTTGGTGGGGTTCCAGGTGTTAGTGCAGAATGGCCACCAGAGTGACAACCTCATATCATCCATTGTTGTGGTGACAGTCAAAGTCTACAACAAAACCATCAGCATCAGCAGGGAACGCCCTGGAAAAATCATGGTGAGTTTAGGAAATTATCCCTTTTCACCACATTCTCCACCTCATCCTAAACCTCATCCCATTAATGAATGATTAAAACCGAAATGTAATTAAATCACCATCATTTGGGTATTCCAGCTGTTGAAAGCAGAATTGGAATTTGCCATCAGACCCAAATTTTATCAATTTTTATGGTTTTCTCCCCAGATCAGTGGTTGATCAGCCTTCTCTTGGAACTTGGACCTTCTCATCCTCTTAAATCTGAAATTTTATTCAATTCAAAATTTAATTAAATCTATGCTTTTTGGTTGCTCTGGCTGTTGAAAATAGTTTACCATCTGACTGCAAATTTGACCAGTTTTTATGGTTTTCTCCCCAGATTGATGAGCAGTTGGTCAATCTCCCCTATCACTACAGTGAAAGAAAGATTGTTGTCTATCGTAATGGGCAGGATGCAGTGGTAGAGACCAATTTTGGCCTCATTGTCACCTACGACTGGCACAGCCACGTCACCGCCATGGTGCCCAGTGGCTTTGCCAACGCCCTGTGTGGGCTCTGTGGGAACTACAATGGCGCCGCCAGCTTATGACATGATGATGAGGAACAACCATGTGACATCAGATCCAGATGCCTTTGGGAGCAGCTGGAAAGTCATGGATGTCCCAGGATGTGGTGAGAGGTCAACAGTGGAATGTTCCAGCCCTGTCGCACCTTCCCGGCTGCAGCAGGAAGTATCTGGGATGGGGTGTGAAATTATTTTGGAAGTGGATGGACCCTTTAGAGCATGTCATAGTCGTGTTGACCCCCACCAGTACTTCCAGAGCTGCATCCATGACTCCTGCCTGTTCCCTGATCAGGAAGAAGGGATGTGTCCAGTCATTGCCTCCTATGCCATCACATGCCAGGCTGCTGGTGTGTCCATCGGGAGATGGAGGACAGATAATTTCTGCTGTAAGTTGGGATAATGGGAGGGTTTTTCCTTCAGCAGCATCCAAAAAGATCCTAAAGTCTGCTCCAAATCCATGTATAAATAACCCAGAGGTAGGTGGGAATCCAGTGAGAATTCCACACAAAGTCTTGGTTTGATCCCATAATCCACCCAAAATAAACCCTTCCTAAGGAAGAAGATGTCTCATCCGGGATAATTTACCCTCTCAAAATCTCAAATTTCCTTGTGTTACGTTTTGTGCTACAAAATGGATAATTTAGAGGGAGAACCGCCAAAAAATGAACCTAAAATAGTGGAATTGAGTTAAAGGGATCCAGACTGGAGGTCAGTTGAGGACTCAATGTGGAGCAGTCCCATTCTTTGAGGGAGTGTTACACTTTTCTTGGTGAAAATGTGGGAAATCGGCTGGTTTAGCAGCAAGAATTCCCTATTGTCATGGGCTGGGATATTCTTTATGGGTAATCATCAGATCATCGATGATGCCCCTTATCATGTCCACAGGGAGGAAAATTGAGGGTTTGCCATGAAACTGGGCTAAAATCTCTGTAGTTGGTGAAGTTTGCACCTGAATTCCAGGAAACTTCCAGGATTTGGCATGGAATTTCCTGGTTCCTCATGAATCCCGTTGTCTCCTGGCAGATATTCCCTGCCCTTCCAACAGCTCCTATGAGCTCTGCTCCCACACCTGCCAGCACACCTGTGGTGCTGACTCTGCCACATGCCCAGTGCGATGCCGCGAGGGCTGCACGTGTCAGGACGGCTTCATGCTCAGCGGCGATGAGTGTGTCCCCACATCCCACTGTGGCTGCAGCCACCATGGAATCTACTACAAAGAGGGGGAGACGTTCTACCCCACAGAGCAGGAGATGTGCCAGTGCCTCTCTGGTGGCACTGTGGAGTGCCAAAATACTTCCTGTCCTGATGGTGGCCCTGGGAAGGTCATCAATGGTGTCTTCCAGTGTCCCTCAGAGGTGTCCAGCACCTGCACGGCCACAGGTGACCGCACCTATGTCACCTTTGATGGGATGGCCTTCAACATGACTGGTACTTGCTCCTACGTCCTCACTAAGACCTGCAAAGGTGACAACATGACACCATTTATTGTCACAATCCAGAAGGAGGCACGGCAGAAGGGGAAAGTCTCTGGGATCCAGGCGTTGTCTGTGGAAGTCTATGGGGTCACCTTGACCTTGAAACAAGGAAAAGGGGCAGATGTCATGGTAAGGTGGCACTTGGTGTTCCAATTCTCATGGGATCCCCCCAAATTGGGTTTCCTTGATGGAAGGGACACCTCAGCCAATCTCCAAGCCCAGTCCATACTCCTCCCAACTTTTCTTTCTAACCAAGATCCATAAATGCATAAAAACCTGGGTCAGAAACTGTTTTCCCTAAATTTTTCGTTCTACCTCCATCAACCCCAAAACTGTGTTTCCTTGCTGAGGGGAGCCAAGGCTACTCCATTCTCATCTGAACTTTTCCTTCCAAGGGGGATCCACAAATCTGTCAGAATATTGTTTGGAAGGTGTTTTCCCCAAAATTTTGGTCCCGCTTTCTCACTGGAGAACTCTTTTTTCTCTGTCCCAGGTGGATTCCATCTCCCACCACCTCCCCACTATCCTGAGCAAGGGACAGGTCCAGGTCTACCCACATGGGGCAGGTGTCCTGCTCCGCACTGACTTCGGCCTCGTTGTCCACTATGACCTCGTCCAGCACGTGATGGTCACAGTCCCCCACACCTACATGGGGCACCTGTGTGGCCTGTGTGGCAACTACAATGGCCAACATAATGATGATTTCCAGCTCTCTAGTGGCCAACTGGCTCCAGATTCAACAGCCTTTGGATCTGTGTGGAAAACAGCAGTTACACCTTGCAGTGACACCTGTCCCAAGGATGAGTGTCCCACCTGCACAGAGGAGAAAGTGGCAGTCCTCCAAAAACCCAACTACTGTGGCCTCCTCATGGCCTCCGAAGGTCCCTTTGGCTCCTGCCATCACATCATCGACCCCATCCCATATTCCCAATCCTGCATCCATGACCTCTGTATGACGGGAGGAGACATGCATGTCTTGTGCCAGAGTATCCAGAGCTATGTCACTGCATGCCAAGATGCTGGAGTCACCGTGGAGGCTTGGAGGACACCATCCTTCTGCCGTGAGTTTGGGAGGGCACAAGGGCAAATGTCCTCTGTTTGGGGTTGGGAAGATCTCCAGGTGATACTGGAGTTTGGCGGGGCACAGGTGTGGTATGTTCCCTGTTTGGGTGTGGATGACATTGGAGACACGCAGGACTTGGGATGATGGTGATGGGATGAGCTTTAACGTCCCTTCCAATACAACTCAATCCATGATTCCATGAAAATTCCAGCCCTCACCTGCCCAGCCAACAGCACCTACTCCCTTTGCACCAACACCTGCGCCAACACCTGTGCTGGAAATGCCACTACCTGTCCCCAAACATGCATTGAGGGCTGCCAGTGCCACCAGGGCTCTGTCTTTGATGGACACAGATGCATTCCTGAGGAATACTGCACATGCTTTATGGATGGGGAATATTATAAGGTAGTTTTACTGGCCTTCTTTCCTGGTCTTAAGAAAATTTATGTCTTTTTTCCCTTCATTTTTCCTTATTTTTATACATTTGCTTCATTTTTCCTTCTCTTCCTTCTTCTTTTTTTTATTTTTATGTCCTTACTTAGATTTTTCCTGTATTTGTTTTCCTTTGTCTCATATTTTTCTGCATTTACCTCTGTTTTCATATTTGGTTGTTTTCCCCTGACTTAATGGATTTACAATTTAAAAATTAATTTCCCCCCATTTCCCCTATTTTTATGAATTTACACCTTTATTTCTTGCATTTTTCCCTATTTTTCTGTCTCGATTTCCCAGAATTTTTCCCTTTTCTATCCCCCTATTTTTATGTCATATTTCCCTGCATTTCCACCTTTTTCCCTGCTTACAGGGAAGGCATGCATATACTTCCCTTTGCCTAAAAAATTTGTTCACTGTTTTGCTTATTCTTCTGCACTTATGTCCTTTTTTCTGCATTTTTCCTTTTATCCCCTATTTTTATGGATTTCCCTTTCTCTTCTCCCTCCCCGCAGCCCCATGAGTTGCTTTTCCGAGATCACTGCCAGCTACCGTTGCACCTGTGTCCCTGGCCAGGGCCTTACCTGCCATGAGCACGCTTGCTCTGAGGACGAATCCTGTGAAATCCGGGAAGGGTTCTTGGAATGCATCAATAAAAGTGAGGAGAAATGAGGGAAAATGGTGTTTCAGATGCTAACTGGATCTAAGGATGATTAAGGGGTTGATTAGCAAAAAAAGGGGAAGGCAAGGTGGAGGAACAGAATCCGGTCTCTGTAACTAAGGGTCAGGGATGGGGCAATACTTCCCATGGTTTCTCCCAGTGTTTCTCGCGTGTTTTTACTGGGTCCCATGATTTTTCCCATGGTTCCTGCCATGGTTTCTCCCATCCCACGGCTTCTTCCATGGTCTTTCCCATGGTGTTTCTCATTGTTTTTCCCATGTTCTTTCCCATGGTTTTCCATCCCATGATTTCTCCTATGATTGCTCCCATTGTTTCTTCCATCCCATGATTTTTCCTATTCCGTGGACTTTTCCATCTCATAGTTTTTCTCTCTCACGTGGCTTTCCCCCACTTTTTTCCCTCGTAGTTTTCCCCCAACCCATGGCTTCCCTCAATGTTTATCTCCTATTTCACCAAGCCCACGGTTCATACTGCTCTCCCTTCCCTCCCAGACCCCCTGCAAGTCCCTGCATTGCCGCCCCCAAGGGCGCTGCGGCCCCCACGGTGCCCAATCCCGCTGCGTCCCGGCCCTGGTCGCCACGCGTGCTGGGCATGGGGTGACCCACACTTCCGCACCTTCGATGGCCTTGACTTTGACTTCCAAGGAACCTGCACCTATACCATGGCCGAATCCCATGGGAATGACCCTGGGCTGGTGCCCTTCAGGGTTGAGGCCAAAAACGACATCCGGGGCGGCATCCAATCTGTGTCCTATGTCTCCTTGGTCAATGTTGACATCTATGGACAACGCATCTCCTTCCTTCGGAATGAAGACGGAAAAGTCCGGGTAAGTTGGGTGGGAATGTAAGAATCTGGGCTTTTCCCCAACATTTTGCAGCATCCAGCTCTTCCCTACCTGCTTCTTCATCCAGCCAGTGCCAATGTTATTTGGGATAAGTCAGTCAGATTGGGAGGTGGATTGTTGAAATATTGGGATATTTTGGGAATAAAATGTTGGGATATGTCAGCAATAAAATGCTGAGAAATAGTGGGAACAAAATATGGGGAGTAGAATATTTGAATATGTCTGGAATGGAGTGTTGTGATAAGATTGGAATAAGATGTTGGGATATGTCAACAATAAAACAGGATGTGCCAGGAATAAGATGTTGGGATGAACTGGGATAAAACGTTGGTATGTCTGGGGAATAAAATATTAGCATATTTCAGGAATGAAATGTTGGGATGCAGCAGGAATAAAATACTGTGGGGTGTTTGAATATTTTGGGAATAAAATCCTGGGTCATAGTGGGAATAGAATGTTGGGGTATGTCAGTAATAGAATACAGCAGGAATATAATGTTGAGATATGTAGGATGAAAAATGTTGGGATATGATGGGATTTGGTGTTGGAATAGACTGGGAATAAAGAATTGGGATATTCGGGGAATAGAATATTGCGACACATTTGGAATAAAATATTGGTGTATGTTGAGAATGAAGCATTGAGATAACTGGGAGTGTTGGGCCATTGGCAGGTGAACGGGGAGGTGACACTGCTCCCAGTGCTCCTGGCAGGCGGGAAGGTGCGTGTCCGTCCCAGTGGGCTCCGTGTTGCTCTGGAGACAGATTTTGGTCTCCGGGTCTCCTACGACTGGAACTGGCACCTTCTGATCGACCTCCCCAGCAGCTACTTCCGCCATGTCCGCGGCCTCTGCGGGAATTTCAACCTCAAGCCCCTTGATGACATCCCCGAGGCTGGTGACAACATCACTGCCATCATCACATGGGCCAAAAGCTGGAAAAGTGCTGACTCTGAGGTCGATGACCCACTTTGTTGGGATTATTGTGATGGAGCATGCCCAGTGTGTGATGAAGAGAAGAAGGAGCTTTATAGCGGGAACCAGTACTGTGGGATTATCAAAAATCCTTCCAGGGGCCCTTCAGAGCATGTCACAACATAGTGAAGCCTCATGACTTCTATCGCAGCTGCCTTTCCGACCTGTGCATGAGCCGATGGGGCAAGGTCGATCCTCTGCCAGGTGCTTGAGACATATGCGGCGACATGTCAGAAGCAGGGAGCTGTGGTCCATGACTGGAGGACGCCATCAGGATGCCGTAAGGGCTGGGGTTTTATTGGGGAAGGGAAGGAGCCAGAGTGTGGGAGAAGGGGCATGGAGTGGGATCCATCCTGGGTTGAAGCCCTCAAATCCCTCAGGTTATCCTTGGAAGTTCTCCAGAACTTTCTCCTGGTGCTCCAGCTGCTTCTTGTGTCTCAGAATTCACTCCATCTTTCCAAGAATCCATCCCACATGAGCCAGATCTTTCCCACACAAGCCAGACCTTTATCCTTGTCTCCCAGACTCCATCCTGCATTTTTGAGACAGCTCCCAGACCCCTCCATGACATGTTTGTTTTATCCTCATGTCCCAGACCTCATCCTGTGCATTTCAGACCCCGTCCCACATGGCCCAGACCCTTCCCAGATGGCTCAGACCTCATCCCACTTGTCTCAGTCTCTTCCCACATTTCCCAGACCTTTCTCCTTGCAATCCAAACCCTTCTTGTTTCCAGACCCTTCTCCATTCTTAAGACCCTTTCCCAATGCCCACCCACTCTGTTGAATGCTGTCCACTCCCCTAATCTCTCCCTCACCCCAGTTTCCTCCCCCTGCAGCCTTACCTTGCCCTGAAAACAGCCACTATGAGCCCTGTGGCAACGCCTGTCCAGCCACCTGCTCCAACTGGGCCAATCCGGCCACTTGTGACCAGCCCTGTGTGGAGACCTGTGCCTGTAACGCCGGCCACGTGCTCAGTGGCAGGCAGTGCGTGCCAGTATCACGCTGTGGCTGCACCCGTGACGGCCGCTACTACCGCCCTGGTGAGGAGTTTTGGGGCGATGACACGTGTCGCTCCAGGTGCAGGTGTGACATGGAGCTGGGAATGGTGGTGTGCGAGGACGCCAGGTGTAAGGCGGGTGAGGTGTGCGCGGTGGTGAAGGGCGTGCGGCAGTGCGTGGCCAGCAGCCGTTCCATCTGCGTGGCCACGGGTGACCCCCACTATACCACCTTCGATGGGCGCCGTTTCGACTTCATGGGTACCTGTGTCTACCTCTTGGCTGGGCTCTGCTCCACTGACCCCACCCTCACCCCCTTTGCTGTCACTGTGGAGAACAATCACCGCGGCAGCCGCCTGGTCTCCTTCACCAAGGTGGTCACCATGGAGGTGTACAACATGACCCTCAGCCTCAGTCAGGAACATCCCCAGAAGGTCAAGGTAGGGATGAAGGAAATGATGGGGGTGGTTCAGAGTAATTTCGTGATGTCTGGGGAGGGCTCAAGGTTGTGGTATGGTCCTCAGGTGCACTTCAAGGTCATCCTGTGACACCTGGGTCAAATTTCAAGGTCTTTGTAAGGTGTTTAGGTGGGTTTTGAAGTCATTGTGGTGGCATCTGGGTGAGCTACAAAGTCACCTTGATGGGCTTCGAAGTGATTGCACAGTGTCTTGTGAGCTACAAAGCCCTTGTATGACATCTGGTTGGCTTTCAGGGTGATTCTGTGGCATTGGGTTAGGTTTCAAGGTCATTGTATCATCTTCAGGTGAGTTTCAAGGTCATCATGGGGCATCTAACTGGTCTTCAAGGTCATTTTATGACACCTGGGTAGGTTTCAACTTCATTGTGTGACCTCATGCCACCCAGGACTCTTTTTCCAGGTTAATGGTGTCCTGTTGGACCTTCCCTTCACCCACAACCACCAACTCCAGGTGTCCCTCCGTGGCGTCCCACGGCTTCATCACAACTGACGCTGGGTGTCACTGTCACCTTTGACTGGTACAGCTATGCCCGTGTCATCATCCCCAACACCCACGCCAGCGCCGTCTGGCGGCCTCTGCGGCAACGCCAATGGCGACCCCCACGACGACTTTGTCACCCGTGACGGCCACCATGCTGACAACGAGACCCAGCTGGGGGACAGCTGGAAGGTCGGCGATGTCCCTGGGTGCTCAGCTGGGTGCAGCGAGGGCTGCCAGGTGTGCAGCGATGCCCAGAAACGCGCCTACCATGGGGACAAGCACTGCGGGCTGCTGGGGAAGAAACGGGGGCCCTTTGCCGCCTGCCACGCTGTCATCGACCCCGCCCCCTACTTGGATGACTGTCTCTTTGACGCCTGCCTGTAATGAGGGACACCAGGACACCGTGTGCCAGGCCATTGGCGCCCTATGTTGCTGCGTGCCAGAGCCAGGGGCGTTGCCGTGCGGCCGTGGCGCACAGCTGCCTTCTGCAGCACGGGGGGAATTTTGGGGGACTTGGGAGAATATGAGGGGGTTTGGAGGGCAGAGAGGGACACAGGGGTTAGGCAAGGAGTTTTGGGCTGTCCATGGAGGAGTTTGTGGTGTCTGGCAGGGGGGAAGGGAAGGGGGTTGGGGCTGTTTGCACAAGGAGAGGCCTGGATGAGGGCTTCTGGGGTGCAGACAGAGTTTTGGGATGTCCAAGGTGAAGTTTCGAATTTGCGGCCTGCATGGGGAGGTTTGGAGTATCCATGGTAATCTGGGATGTCCATGAGAGTTTTGAGGGTTTGCAGGGAGATTTTTTTTGTCCCATGGGGGTTTTGGTTTTCCCAACTCTTCTCCTTTCCTGACAGGCCCCGTGTGTCCCCCAAACCAGCACTATGAGCTCTACGGCCCCCCCTGCCCCCCCCACCTGCCAAGGCTTTAAGCTGGACCTCAGGACTGCTCTGATGTCTCCCCATGCTCTGAAGGTTGTTTCTGCGATCCCGGATTTTTCCGGAGCGGGGATCACTGCGTGCCCCTCCCCCAGTGTGGCTGTCTTTTGGAGGGCCGCTACTACCCCCGGGGGTGCAGTTTTACCCTGAGCCCCCCTGCACTCAGCTGCATCTGTCTCGAAAATGGGAGGCTGGAGTGTCACCCCACTCCAGGCTGCTCCAGTGACGAGGGAATGCACAGTGCAGGACGGGGTGTTGGGGTGCCACCCCCGCACCTGCAGACAGTGCCAGGTTTTGGGGGCAGGGGCTTACAGCACATTCGATGGACACCTGGGGAATTTTGGGGGATCCTGCACCCTCCTGCTGCTAGAGTTGGAGAGGGGTGAGCCTGAAGAAGGGCTGGAGCCTATCACAGTGGCCTTGGAGCAGGAGGACACGGAGGTGCAGCGGGTGACGGTGATGGCTCACGGGGTGACCGTGGTGATGGACCGGGGACAGCAGTGGGAGGTGATGGTGAGTGGAGGGCCTGGGGGGCGGGGGGCATAAGCCCTGGTTTTGGGGGACAAAAAAGATATTTGGGGGGCAAAAAAGCAGATGGAAATGGGGGTTATGGGAGGTGGAACAGTGAGGGAAGGTCTGATTTAGAGTGAAAGCTCTGACTTTGGGGTGCATGCCCTGTTTTGTGGGTGCAAGCCATGTTTTGGGGCAAAGCTTTTGGGGGTGTTAAGCCTGGTTTTGCAGGTACAAACCCTGTTTTGGGGAAAAAAGGAGTTAGGTGAAAAAGAAGGGGGTGAATAAGGGGTTTTGAGGGACCTGGCAGTGGGGAAGGGGCTATTTGGGGATGCAAGAGCTGCTTTTGGGGTACACACCCCACTTTTGGTGTGCACTCTGGGGTGTGTGGACCCTTTCTAGCCTGCTAACCCTAGGTTTGGGGCACAAAGCATGATTTTGGGGTTGAAAACTCTCTTCTTGGAGAGTAATCACCATCCGTTTTGAGATGTAAGCCATGGGTTCGAGGTGCGCAGAAGGAAGTCCAGATCCTGGTTTTGGAGGTGCAAATTCTGTTTTTGGGGATGCCATCCCTATTTTAGGGGGTTAACCCCACCTTTGGTGGTCCGCCTTCCCTTTTGGGATCCTCAGCCCTGTCTCTCCCTAGGTGGATGGCGAGCGCCACTTGCTGCCGCTGTGGCTGCGTGGAGGCGCGGTGGGGGTGGCGCAGGTGGGGTCCCACCGGCTGCTCCAGGTCCAGGGGGGCCCCAAAATCCTCTATGACGGCAACGCCTATGTGGTGCTGACGCTGCCCCCCACATCCCGCCGCCCCCGGGGCCTCTGTGGCAACTTCAACAGTGACCCCAACGATGACGACCCCGACGGGGCTGCTCTGGACATCCCCCCCTCGACCTGCAGCCGCCTGGCACCCGCTCCCAGCTGCTCCCCGGCCCAGGAGCGGCGCTGCGCGGTGCTGGCGGACCCCGAGGGACCCTTCGCGGGGTGTCACGGGGCGGTGCCACCCCACGCGTACCTGGAGACCTGCAAGCGCCAGGTGTGCGGCGGCATGGGCGACCCCTGCCCCGGCTTTCAGGGCTACGCAGCCGCGTGCCAGGCAGCCGGAGGCACGCTCCAGGAGTGGCGGGCGGCCATGGGTTGCCGTGAGTACATGGAGGGGTTGGGCATTTTCGGGGGTCGGGAGTCTGAGGTGACAGGGAAGCTTGGAGTTGGGAATTTGGGGTGAGGAAGTTTTGGGAGATGGGAATCTGGGGGTCAGGATTTTTGTGGGGGCAAGAATTCTGCAAGGGAGTGGAAATTTTGGTGGGGGGTGGGAATTTGGAGGTCTGAGGAAGTGGAATGGAGCAGGGGCTAATTCCTGTATGGAAAAAAGGGATACATGTGCACATTGCTAAGCCCCCCATCCGGGGAATGCCATGATTACACCCCCACAAAGGGCCCCCCCCTCCCAAAACCTGTGTCCCCTAGTGGAATCCTATGCAACCAGTGAGGCTCCCCCTGATGTCCCCAAATGGGGACCCCATGGGACCACCCACCCCAAAAGATGGGATGGCATTGATCCCAGAGACACCTATTGACCCCAGATGATCCCCCCACTGTCTCCCATTGACCCCCTCTGTTTCTTCCCTCCCTCTCCCAGCTCTCACCTGCCCCCGCCAAGAGCCACTACCAGCTGTGTGCCCGCACCTGTGAGCACACCTGCGCAGGTGTGTCGGCCCCGCCCCCGTGCAGCGAGCGCTGCTTTGAGGGGTGTCAGTGCGCCGAGGGGCTGCTGTTCGATGGGGCGCTATGCGTTCTCCCGGGGAGCTGCGGCTGCCTCCACCAGGGGCGCTACTTCCAGGTGGGTGTGGCCCCAGTGCCTTCTAGTACAGCCCAGCTGCAGCCCTAGCTCCTTCCAGGCTCCCATGTTGATCCCGGGTCCCTTCAGTGTGCCTCCCACAGTGTCTCCATCCCTCCCAGTACACCCCAGTTCCTTCCAATGCGCCCTCCCCCAGTGTTCCCAGTCCCCTCCAGTATGCCTCGCAGAGTATCCTCAGTCCCTCTGAGTGCAACACAGTTCCTCCCCATCGCTTCCAGTCTCTCCCAGTTGATCCCAGGTCCCTTCAATGTGCCTCCCACAGTGTCCCCAGTCCCTCCTAGTACACCCCAGCATCCCCCCATGTTACCATTCCTCCCCCAAAAACATCCCCCCCACTGGATCCCTCTTTGCCCAGCATCTCTCCAGTCCCCCCCAGTCTTCCTTGGTATTCCCTCTATTGTCCACAGTCCCTCCCAGGGTGTTCAAGTCCTCCCCAAGTTTCCCTCACACTGTTCCCAATCCCTCCCAGTTTGTCTCTGTTCCCCCCACGGTGCCTCCCAATGCATTCCATTCCCTTAGTGGGGGAACTTGTCGTCCCTTCCCAGTGTCTCCCTGTGTCTCCACCAGTGTTCCCAGTTTCTCCCAGCAGGTCCCAGTCCCGCCAGTGTGCTCCCATGGGGACATGGGGATGTATGGGGACACGGGCACACACTGGGGGACGTGCTGCTGGTCCCCATGGGCGCCCATTGGGGATATGAAGACACACAGGGGATATGGGAGACATGGGCCCCCTCCTCCCCCACACCACCTCACAGCATCATCATCCCCATTTTTTGGGCCATTTTAGGCCACTTTTCCCACTTTCCACATTTTATCCACGGAAAACAGATCGCTGAGACCATGCTGACGCCC
Organism: Luscinia megarhynchos; assembly: GCA_034336665.1. Classification (NCBI taxonomy): domain Eukaryota; kingdom Metazoa; phylum Chordata; class Aves; order Passeriformes; family Muscicapidae; genus Luscinia; species Luscinia megarhynchos. The sequence continues at coordinate 129,222 of JAPFBE010000053.1, forward strand.
TGACTGCTCCCCTAGTCCTGCACCTGCCGGGGGCCTGGGGGCCTCCAGTGCCGCCCTTCACTTGTCCCTTTGGCCACACGTGTGGCTCCTCCGTGAACGGCACTCGCGCCTGCATCAGCGCTACCAGGGCTGCTCCCTGTCCCCTGCCACCCGGCCGTCACCTTTTGATGGCATCACTGGTACGCCCTGGCCACCGGCACCCACGTGGTGGCCAGCGTGTGTGACCCCCGGGACCCCGCGTGGTTCCGGCTGCTGGGGACATCGGGGGACACTGGGGAGCCGGCCGGCAGTGATGGCACTTCACCTCTTCACCCCCCACGGCTTCATCACCGCAGGCGGAGGGACGGGAAGGTCTGGGTAAGTTATCACCACCCTGGGTGGCACCCCACAGTGTTGTCACCGCTGTGTGTTGTCACCCTAAACATGCTTCTGACCTTCATTTTAATTTTAAAAAATCAATATTTTTTCTGTAATTTCACCAAGTTAGAGCCCACATGGGTTGTCCAATCCCATCAGCACCTCAGGATGTTCTTACCTGAATTTTGCCCCCAAATGGCTCCTTTTTCCTCCCCAGTTTCCTACCAGTGAAGCACCTATGTGGGTGATGGTCACTAAGAGACATCCATAGATTGATGCACCCCATAATTTTGAACAAAACTGCTCTTTTTGCCTCAATTTCACGTCAGAGAAGCACCTACATGGGTTGTCCCTCATCCTACACCTACCATGCCTTGATGCATCCCATCATTTTTCCACAAACTCCCTCTTTTCCACCCAGATTCCTCCAGCTACCCTCCCCCCCGAGTGGCTCCAAATGCCCATTTTTCTCCTAACTGGGTGTTCTCCAGCTCAATGGGGTCCCCACGCCGCTGCCCGTGGAGCTCCCGGGATCGCTGACCGTCACGGAGGCGCCGCACGACGCCCTCCGGATCAGCCGAACCCCCGGGGTTCCTGGTGGAGCTGGGCGCCGCGGGGAGTGACAGTGGAGGTGCCCAGGGAGGCGCTGGGCGACGCTCTGCGGCCTCTGCGGCAACCACGGACGGGGCCGCCGGCAACGACCTCGCGGGGGCCCGACGGACGGGGACGAAGCGACGCCAGCGGGCACTGGCCGAGGCCTGGCGGGCGCTCGACTTCACCCCGGTGGGTGACACCAGGGGACACTGGGGACGGGGGCTGGGGGAATTGGGGTGTCTTGGGGGTGGCACTAGGGGGAGCAGTGCCAAAAATGCGGGGGAATAACCTAAAAAGAGGGAAAGAATCCCCCAAAAGGGGAAAGAAGCTCCGGAAGACGGGAAAAGAGAGCAAAAGGGAAAAAGAGTTCTCCAAAAGGGAGAAAAGAGCCCCAAAAAGATGGAAAAGGTGACCAAAAAAGAGGGGAAAAGAGTGAAAACTGGGGAATGGACCCCAAAATGCAGGAAAAGAGACAAAAAAAGGAGCAAGAGTATGGGGGGCGGGGGAGGGGGGTAAAATAACCCCAAAAGATGGGAAAAGAGACCCATAAATGAGGAAAGGAACCAAAAAAGAAAAGAACTGAAACAAGTGGAAAGAGATCAAAAAAGGAGAAAAGAGGGAGGAAGAAAAGGTAGAAAGAACCCCCCAAAATGAGTAGAATAAAAGCTCAAAGAGATGGGAAAAGACACCAAAAATGGGTGAAGGACCCAACAATGGAGGAAAGAAATATTAAGAAGGGAGCAAGAGCGCAAAAAATAGAGGGAAAGAGGCCAAAAAAAGGGAGACATCAGAAACAGGGGAAAAAACCCCCCCCACAAAGGGGGGGGAGGGCAGTGGGAGAGAAGCACAAGAAAAGGGGGGAAAGGGCCCAAAACGGGGGAAAAATGAATAAAAAGCAGGAAAGAGCCTCTCAAAGTGAGGAAAGACACCGGCAGCAGAGAGGAAAGAGCTCAAGAATGGGGATAACAAGTCCATGAAGGGGGAAAGACCCTGAATTGGAGGAAACTGCCACGAAGTTCCCCTGGATTTTGCCTTTCTTCCCATCCAGTGATGTGGAAAATTGACATTTCACCTGGGTGGCCGCGCCCCGTCGCTGACGTCATCCTCAAACCGCCTCAGATCCGGAAAACCCGGATTTTTTATAAGCCCCGAAACTGTGCTTTCGTCCCCAAAATAAAACCCATGGGAAAACGCCGTTTGCGGGTGATCTGGGATAAAATGCTGGGAATTGAGAGCAAACCGGAGCGTGGGAATGCGCTGGGGGGCAGCTGCGGGGCGGGGAGGGCTGTTCCCACCCCGTCCTGCCGCGGGCGGTTCCGTGTCCCCCCGTCGGTCAATATTTCCCAACGCCCGAGTCCCACGGGGGGAAGGGCGGGGGGCACCCGGATGTTTGGAGCCGGGGGAGGGGGGAGGCGAGGGGGTTCCCGGACATCCGAGTCCACCGGGGAGGTGTGTGCTGCAGCACACCTGCAGGGGACCCGCCACCAGTATGCCCAGTTCCCCCAGTACCCACCCCCAGTGTGCCCCCCGTATCCCCAGTCTGTCCCAGTACAATAGCCCGTTACTCCCCAGTCTCTTCCAGCCGTGCTCAGCTGGCCCCAGTGTACCCCCATTGTCCCCAGTCCCTCCCAGTGCATTCCAGTCCTCCCCCACTATTCCCATGGTGTTCCCAAATCCCTCTCAGTTTGTCCCAGTAGCCCCCAGTCCCTCCTACCGCATCCTAGTGTCACCCAGTGTCCCCCCCCAGTGCCCGTTTAAGCCTTGCAGTGTCCCCCAGTATGTCCCAGCATCCCCCAGTGCTTCTGAATGCATCCCAGTTCCTTCCAGTGCCCCTCCCCAGTGCCCCTCCAACATTCCCAGTGTCTCCCAGTATGTTCCAGTAACCCCCAGTGCCTCCAGTGTATCCTAGTCACACTCAGTGCCCTCCCAGTGTCCCCCAGTAGATCCCAGCCCCCCCCAGTGTTCCACCCCAGTCCACCCCCAGTCCATTCCAGTCCCCCCCAGTTGCATCTGGGCAGAGACGGAACTGCCTGGGGCCCTGGGAGGTGCCGCCTGGGGGTGTCCCATGTCATCCCCCCACCCCCCAGCCTGTCCCCTCCCTGGGGATAAAGTGGCTCCAGTCACAGCACTGGGACAGACTGAGACCATGAGAGTGCAGTGAGTGGGGACACTGGTGGGCGTGGGGACATGGGGACATAGTGGACACGGGAATATGGGGGACCAATGAGGGCACGTGGGGCACATGGCAGGAAATGTGGGGACATAGGGAGGGCATGGGGAGGGCACACCATTCTGTGTTGTGATCAGAAACCGATTTTATTGAGGATACAAAGGGTGCATATAGGGTATAACTGGATGATTCTTAATTTTGGTAACAATTTCCTATTGGTTATACATTCTTCATGGCATCCATTACTCGGTAATCATTACAAAGTTTCACAACTTTCTTGGTCACTTCCACCTCAGGGAGCACTTATCTTGTGTCTGTCTCTCCCATCATTTTTGCTCAATAAGGCCTAAGATATCAGGTCCCTTTATCAGTTCCATTGTACACTCTATTTTTATTTCCCATATGGGACGTTGTTGAGATGTGGAGGGGCAGGGGGAGATATGGGGACACTGGGGTCGTGGGGAAGATGGAGAGGTCGCAAGGGACATGGGGACGTGGTTGATGGGGATCCCCTTCCACTCCCACGGGCCTGGACACATAAAGGTCCCTCCATCCTCTTCTTCCTCACCCTTAACTACGCAGAGGAGTGGGGACCCCTGAAGACATCGGGGATTCCTGCGGGACCCCTGTGTGTGAGTTTGGGGTCCCAGCCCCATACTGGGAGGTTCTGGAGTGATACTGGGGGTCCTAGGCCCACAGGGGGAGGTCCCAGTCCTATACTAGGAAGTCTCAGGCCCAACTCATACCCTTTAAGTCTTGTCTTTCTATAACAGACCCAAAGCTGTGAGAAGACTGAGGCTTTGGATTGACAGGAGAACCTCATGTGTACTGGACTCGGATAATTTCCAATCAGAGACCAACTATGGTTTGTACACTCACAATGCCTCAGGCAAATCCATCCATATAAAGGTTAGTGGGATGATAGATACTGGAGCAGATGTCACCATCACATCTGTTAACATACGGCCTCAATTGTGGCCTGCCACAGCTGTAGGATCTGTTGTTGCCAGTCTTGGAGGTACCTCACAAAGTTAATTAAGCAGCAAACCTGTGCTAGTTAAGAATCCAGGTCAGACAGCCATGATATGTCCCTATGTTACTGCTGCCCCACTCAGCCTCTGGGGAAAGGACGTCTTGTGAGCATGGGGGATTTGGGTAGGAACGGATTTTTAACAGGGGCCACTGTACTGAAGGGTGTAAAGCAGCCTACATTAGCCTTGAAATGGCTTACTGAACAGCCTGTGTAGGTTCAACAGTGGCCCCTTGAAAAGGAAAAATTAAATGCCCTTAAATCCCTGGTTCAAGAACAATTAGCTCAAGGACACATTGAGCTATCAAGTCTGTTTGTAACTAAACAGAAATTGGGTAAATGGAGGTTACTCCATAATTCAAGAGAGATTAATGCTGGTATGGAGAGTATGGGTGCTTTACAGCCTGGAATGCCATCCCCAACTATGGTACCTGCTACCTGGAATATTCTGATTGTTGATTTGAAAGACTGCTTTTTCACTATTCCCTTACATCCTGATGATACCCCAAAGTTTGCATTCACAATGCCCTCTATCAGTCATTCAGCACCAGTCAAACGTTATCAATGGAAAGTGCTGCCACAGGGTATGAAAAATAGCCCTACAATTTGCCAGTGGTATGTTGCTCAGGCACTCTCAAGAGTGAGAGAACAATTTCCAGGAGCATATTGTTATCATTGTATGGATGACATCTTGCTAACAACCCCGACCAAGAAAGGCCTTTTACAAATTAGGCCAAAATTAATGTGAGTACTTGCAAGAGTTTGGGCTGCAAATTGCTCCAGAAAAGGTGCAGCAACAACCCCCATGGAAATACCTGGGAATCAAAATACTAGATCAAACCATACAGACACAAACAATTCAATTTTCAAGCCAAATCCAAACCTTAAATGATGCACAAAAACTTTTAGGTATCATTGACTTGGTAAGGCCTTACTTAGTGTTAACCACCCCACAATTAGTACCGTTCTTCCAACAACCCTGAATTAACCTCTCCAAGGAAATTAAGTCCAGAGGCAAAAACCGTATTTGAAACAGTAGAGCAGGCCATAAAAACCAGAAAGGTCTACTGGGTATGTGTTAAAGTTTGTATTACAATGTTTGTTGTTTTTGTTGATTTACATCCTACAGATATTGGTCAATGGGCCACTTAGTGGTCTGACCCACTACACATTTTACAATGGGTCTTTTTGCCCCATCAGCCTAAAAAGACAGCAGCTACTATTTTTTAATTGATCACACCACTAATTATCAAATACTGTCGAAGGTGTTTGCAGCTGAATGCTAAAGATCTCTCAAAAATTATTATACCTATACAACAGGAATGTTTTGTATGGTGCTTTGCAAATAGCACAGTGTTACAAATTGCCTTACAAAACTTTACAGGGTGAATTACCTATCACCCAGTCACAAACTGCTGCAACTAAGTGTTTCTGAAACCACTGAACCATTGCATACCCCTGAAAGGTCTCACAGTTTTTACTGATGGATTTGGGAAAACAGGGTAAGCCATCATGACCTGGAAAGATGACAATGGATGGCAAACACTAGAAGGTTGCTGTAGTGGATCACCTCAATTAGTGGAGTTATGGCTATAGCCATGGCTTTCCAATGTTTTCCTTATATTCCCTTAAATATTGTGACCGATTCTGCCTATGTTGCAGACTTACCCAAAGACTGGGCCAAACATTGCTAAAATAAATTGATAATGCCACACTATTTGAGTGGTTAGAAACTTTGTGGCATACAATCCAAGCCAGAACTTGTCCCTATTATATACTGTATATTCAGTCATACAAACTTCCCAGGCTTTATAACGGAAGGTAATGCTCAAACTAACTGGCTAACTAGCCCTGCTTGGACAGCACCACAATTAGATATGCTGGCACAAGTGAGAGCATCACATGCCTTTTTCCACCAAGGTGTTCGAGCTCTACAATTCCTGCTAACAAATACAATATTGTTAACACTTCTGCTGAGTGTCAAGGCCACTCTGCACCACTGCCGATGGGGGTTAACCCCTGTGGTTTGCAAAGCGTTACAAGTTTGGCAGACAGGTGTCACACGTATTTTGGAGTTTGGTCGCCTAAAATAGGTGCATGTTTCAATAGACACTTTTTCGTCTGCCATATGGGCCTCAGCTCACACCAGAGAAAGAAGCCGTGATGTCGTGGCACATTGGCAATTGGCCTTTGCTGTCCTAGGCATGCCCCATACTATAAAAATCTGATAATGGCCCTGCATATGATTCACAGAACACTTGACAGTTTCTGCAGCTCTGGGGTGTGTTGCACCTCATTGGTGTTCCTTATTCCCCTAACAGGACAAGCCATTGGTGAGTGTGCTCATGGCACTTTAAAGTGTATCCTTGAAAAACAAAAAGGGGAATGTGTGATGAAACCCCAAAGACCAGAGTGACCACAGCTATGTACACTTTAAATCACCTAACAGTACTGACAAATTCCCAAAATCCTGTCATTTAAAAATAATTTTTGGTAACACTGGTGTCCCCTGCTTATAGTGTCCCTCCATCCAAATGTCCCCTGTTCCCTGTGTCCCTCATTGCTAATGTCCCTCATTTCCAGCATCCCTCATTCCCCCCTGTTACCCCCCATTCTCAGTGCCCCCCCATTCCTGCTGTCCTATTCCCACTGTCCCTCACACCCTGTGTTTCCTGTTCTCAGTGTACCCCCTTCCCAATCTCCCCCATTCCCAATATTCCCCATTGCTGTTGTCCCCCATTTCCATCATAGTCCATTCCTGGTGTCCCCTATTCCTGCTCTCCCCTGTTCCTAGAGTCTCATATCCCACCCCTCCCTGCCCAGATCCCATGGGATTCCTTGCAGCAGGTTTCCTGTCTGAGTGCCCCTCACCTCCAGGTCCATGACCTCAGCCTTAGCACTTCATGTCCTCAGGAGCCTGTGCTCCAGCAGCACCTGGGCACAACTTACCTCAGAAGCACCTCAGGGTCACCTCTGTTGATTTTCCCCAGTGAGACATCATAACACGAGCCCTCGGCTGGTCCCTGATGCTGAAGGAACAGGTTCCATGGGGTGGTGATGTGTTTCCAGCAGCTGCACATTGGTCAAAGTAGGTCTGTGAGATTCAGCATTGACACGATGAAGTATCCCAAGCCCTGTCACTAAGTCCAGGAAGACAGGTAGGAACAGGTTGCCCAGAGAGGTTGTGGCTGCCCCATCTCTGGAGCTGTTCCAGGTCAATGGGATGGGGTTTGGAGCATCCCCAGGCTCCCACCTGTACTCTGCCTCTGCCACAGCCACCCTCACCAGGAAAGTGTGGGGGACCCCAGCCTGAGCGCCTTCCACCTCCTCCCTCCCCACATTCTGCTCTCAAGGAGTACTGGTGGGGGGGAAGGGGGGCAGGTGGGGTCCAGATGGGGAGCGCTGGGCACTGTGGATCCACGTGGCACCTGGGGAGTCACCAGCAGAGCTGGTTCGGATTGGCTGGGGGCTATTGGGGAGTTCCTGCTTGGGAGCCTTGGACTGATGGGTCTGGGGACATGGGGGAGTGCTGCTCAGACCCCTCAAGGCTCAGGGAACAGGGTGATTTCAAACCCCTCCACAGCCCCAAAGCTTCCCCCAGGGACCTCTCCAAATGCCCTCACAGCCTCCCACCCCGAGGTTGTTGTCTCAAAAGAAGTTATTTCCCCTGGTACGCCCGATCCCGCTCAAAGCTGAGGAACTGGATTTAATTCAGTTAGGTGCAGGTGGAAAATACCCAAAGCCAGCCCACGACTGACAAAATTGCTCCCTATTGCTATGTTTTAGCGAACAACAGCATCTGTGTTCATTGGCTACAAGTTACTTGGTTCTCTTACTAATTAGTGTTCTATCTTCAATTGGTTAACAATGCTTCTCACGCTAATTAGTCCCATGTTCAGTGTTTCTCTTCTGTGAGGTTGATGGCTTTCTTGGGTCAACGACCATGGGATAGTGCACCTCTGGAATTACCCGTTCCCCAGCAGGAGCTGATTCCAGCCCAGGTGCTGAGTTGTCTTTGTTAGTTTCTTCTTTATCTTGGGAATACTGCTAATGCCTCTGTGGCCTAGAAATTTGGCATCTCTGTGCCCAGGATCAGGAAACCTCGCTCTGCCCAGGCTTTGGGAAACTCCCTTGATTTACCAAAATATGAGTATTGGTCTAATACCGATACTCAACTGTGACGGACAAAAGACTCTCTAACAATTTAAAGTTAGAAAGTATATGTTTATTCAGCGCTGGGCAGCAACGTGAGGTAATCTCCTAACACACACTGCAAAATTACAGGTGATCACAAAGTCTATTTATTAGCAAAGGATTCAAACAAATACATATTCATAATAACAGCCCCTCCCATCTCCCGCTTCCTATGATAATTAGCTTGAATAGCTATTAAGTATGCTTGATTGACTTCTTAAGTTAAGTCTGGGGTCATTTTTGTGGGGAGGAGTCTTAAAAGGAGGAAGTAAGGCGAGTCTTCCTCACCCTAAACTCTTGACCTTTTCTATCACTGACAATACAAATGATTTCTGGGGATAGTCCAATTTTCCAAAGAATGGGTTTCTGGTTGCATCGTCCATGTTCCTTTGGATCTGCTCACTAGTTTCATCTTTTTCCATTGTAAGTACAGCTGAGCAAACATGAAATGACAGACAATCAATTATTTAAGTTTCAGATAACTACTCCCTTCTAACTTTTAATTGTTTTCAGCAAGGCAACTAAAATCCTAATTTTCTAAGATTAGTGTTTCACCCTGGTGCTGGGACCATTGGAGCACATGGAGCCCTGAACTTTAAGGAGACAATGCAACCAAAGTGAGTTATCTTTGAACCTGGACATCCACAGACCTTCATGGACTAGCACAGGGAGATCTTGGGAGGACATGGGACGACACAGTGAGATTCAAGGGGTTGCAGGAGTGAGACAAGGGGGACATGGAGGGGCACAGTGGGGACATGGGGTGGGGGTGATAATCTGTGTCACATTTCCCCCCTACAGCTGAGTGAGGCTCATGTGATCCCAGCATCAAAACAGCTGCTGGAAAGTCATCTTTCTCCCTTGCTTTGTCATCCCTCCGCTTCCTAAAAAATGTTGGGTTTTTTCAGGTTATTTTTATTTTTATTCTTTTTTAGGCAGTTTTCTCCCCTGTACCTGAGCATCTCCTCCCAGGACAGCTTTTCAGCAGCTGCAACTCTACCCTTACCAACAGCCCTATGGGAGCTTGCTGGTGGATCTTAGAGCTGCAGGAGTCGGGGATTTTCCTCCTTTAAAGGTGTTTTTTGGGTGCAATGGAGGCTCAGAGCTATGTGGCTTCTATCTGGCAGATCCACTGAAACTCCTTGCTGCAGGTCTCAGTGGTGACCTAATTCCACCTGATCATCCCAAAGGCTCAGCCAGGGGTCCAGCGGGAACCAGCAGGCTCAGAAGGTCACACCTGGGGATCCCAGGGGGTGAAGGGGATTTGCTCTTCGGCTAGGTCTAGTTCCTCCTGCTCTGGGCAATATACTAGCCGATTCAGAAGTTATATAGAAGTCTCTGCAGGCTTTTATGTAGCAAATCCTGGTTCAGGGAAAGGACAAGTGGTGATGCCAATGTGCCACAGTAGTCACCCCAGAACAGGCTCCATCCTCATCCCAGAAATGAACCCCAGTGGTGTCACCCCTTGCTCTGCCACAGGGCACCCGGGGAACTTGACTGACTCCAGGCTTCTGAGAACCCCTTCACCCTGGGAACACCTTCATCTGGGGCCTGTCCTACATCCCCAGTGCCATCAGTTCCTTCACCAGCTCATTCTGGTCCCATGGCACCAGCAGTGTGGCACCCAGACTTCTGCAGTCCTTGTGGCACTCAATCCATGGTCAGTATCCAGCCTTTTGGGGCTAGCTAAGAACAGAAGCCAGACAAAATTAAGAGAATAAAAATTGGTTATATTTATTGAAGGGCCTTCAGGTACATTTTGGACAGACGAAACTCCCAGGGACTACACCCAAAATGGACCATGGGTCACAGGTTTTCATACTTTCATAAGTTTGGTCCATTTGCATACTGGGGGTTAATCTTTCAATTACAGCTTCAGGTAATGAAGTAATTTACCCCAAGTTTGCTCCCCCCAATTCACTTTTGTTTACATCTCTCAAGGCCTGAGACAGTAAGGTGTCCTTACTATTGTCCCGTTGTTCCAGGGATTCCCAAGCCTAGAAAGGGATTGTTTTGTCTGACTAAAGTGGGAAAGCAGCAACTAACATTATATACGGAGTTTAGAGTTATACGCTAAAGAATTTCAGGATTAAAAATATATGAAAAATATAAAAGCTAAAATCCTAAGGTGCTGCATATAGGTAAAACCTTATAAAATAAGGGCCTTGTTACCTCTGTAAAATCATGGCTCAGGCCTGCTACTTCAGCTAAGCAGAAAAGGACTGTGGGAAAGTAACTCAGCTGAATTAGAGGTAGAAAAACAAGTTATGTAACCACCACATGCTTGCATCAATGTTGTATATTGGTTGGTTGAATTATATTCTTTGTACATAAATGGAATATAACTTATAATTGGCTAACTGCTTAAAAAGGCCTAATTTCTGTAATAAAGTGTCTCTCCTTTGCAGCTGCCTGGGGACTCTGCGTCACTTTGCTTTGTACACTAAGGCATCAGAGACCCAATAGCACTTTGTCCTGCCCAGCATCCAGTCCCTGGGGCAGAGCCTGCACACCTCACCCCCTGAAAGACAGGATCAGTGCTGGGTTAAGCCATCAAGAAGTCACCTCATCCCCAGCACACCCAGAGAAGGATAAGTGTATAAGTCCCATTTGCTCCCCAGAGACATCGCAAGCTTCACTTGTCTCCAATCAGATTTTGCGAAAGCTGCTGGAGCAGACACCTTAGGCTTGGGGCTGTTACCTGGTGGCTGTGACAAGTAGAGAACTTTCCTCAGCTCCCAGAGGGCATTCTCCAGGATGGTATTGCCATCTCCTATGCATCTGCTCCCATCTTTGCAGCTTCCAGATCTGTCTGACTGCTGGTGGAGAACTGCAAGGGATGGGTGAGCAGAGGAGAGGCTCCCTTGGGCATGATGCCCACCAAGATCCACCTGCATGTGGCAGGATTCTCACACCAATCGGGAGCTCAGAGCTCTCCTCTCATCCCTCCCCCCATCTTTCTCCTCATCCCCTTCCCTTATTTCTCCCCTCATTCCAGCTCACCCCAAACTTTTTGCCAAAGGCACCTCATGAGGGGTCAGATTGGTCTTAGGGTCCGAACCTAGAGCAGACTCCAGCCTGTCTCTTTTGGGGGGCTGGGCAAAGCACTTATGAGCTGGCACCATGAGCTCATCCCCTGCTCTGCACCGTGGCTTCCTGCTGGTGACAGGATGTGGCCCCTCTGAGGTGCCACTGTACCTCAAGTGCCAATGCACCCAGGCAGCCCAGAGAGCCCCAGAGCCTCTGACCTCGTGGATGGGGCCTCTCTTAATCCTGAGCTGTACCCCTGATCTGAGCAGCCCAGAGGTGTCTGACAGACAATCTCATAGAGCATGTGCATGAAGCAGGGGTAGTAAGTTCAAGCCCAAGGAAGTTTTCTGAGCCGTTATCAAAATGACCACCAGGAGGCTGACAACCACCTAGTGCAGAAACTATGCATGTGACACAAGGGTTTACATAACCATGTGATTAGAAAATATGTTACAATATGCAAGTTAGGAAAGTATAATGTGCACATTAAAAAAAAAGAAAAAGTATAAAAGCTAGTACTGTGTGAAAAATGGATGAGTGAGTTTGTGTCATTCACTCCTGGTGTCAAATAAACAAATACCTGCTCTACAGGCCCTATACCATGGAGTGCTGTTTTCTTGCTTGGTTTCCAAGCACCACTGCTGCTGCCAGAGCCGGGCAGGACTGGGGACAGGGAATGGACACGGGGGACAGCAAAGGCCTTGAGGCTGCAGGGATGTTCACACTCGGGCAGCGCCAGTACAGAGATTCAGCCCGCGAATTAACTCTGAGGGAAGTGCTGGGAAAGGCTTCATTGCAGCCTTTCTTTACTCATCACTGTGAAGGGGCCAAAATAAAAGGGGGAAAAAGCAGGGCCTGACCCCTTCACCTTTGGAAGGAGCCCCATGCCTGGAGTTGTGAGGGAGCCATGAGGGGCCACGAGGGGGTGTGAAGGGGCTGTGATGGGCCATGAAGGGGTCATGAGAAGCCATGAAAAGCTGTGAGGGGCTGTGCGAGGGGCTGTGAGGAGACGGCGATGAGGGGGCTGTGAGTGGCCATGAGGAGCCATGAGGGTCTGTTCGCAGCTATGAGGGGCCATGAGGGGGTGTGAGGGGCTGTGAGGGGCTGGGAGGGGCTGTGAAGGGCCATGAGAGGCTGTGAGGGGGGTGTGAGGGGTTGTGAGGGGCCATGAAGGGGTATGAGGGGCTGTGAGGGACCATGAGAGGCCATGAAGAACTATAAGGGACCATGAGGGGGCCGTGAGGGGCTGTGAAGGGCCGAGAAAAGACTTTGAGGGTCCATGAAGGGCTGTGAGGGGTTGTGAGGGGGTGTGAGGAATTGTGGGGGGCCATGATTGGCCATGAGGGGGCCATGAGGGGCTGTGAGGGGCCATTAGGGGGCTGTGAGGGGCCATGAGGGGACATGAGGAGCCAAGAGGGTCTGTGAGGGGCTGTGAGGCACCATGAGAGGCCGTGAGGGACCCTGAGGGTCTGTGAGGGGCTCTGAGGGGCCATGGGGTGCTGTGAGAGGCCTTGAGGGGTAAACGGGTCTCTGATAGGCTGTGGGAGGCCATGCACCACATGGAGCCAAGGGTCCATTGGACCAAGGAAATCATTCTTGGCAGTAGGGAATGGCATGGAACCAAGGGGCCGTTGCCTCACACCAAGGCCTTGTGGAATCAAAGAGACGATGGTGATGCTACGGAATGTCATGGAACAAAAGGTCCATTCTGACACTGTGGAATCAAGCAGATTGTTATTGGCAGTACAAAAGCTCATGGAACCACAAATCCATTGAATCAATGAGTAGCCTTATGAAATCATTGATACCATTGGGACCCATTGGAACCAAGGAGCCCATTGTGACACTGTAGGGCTTCATAGAACCAAGGAAACCACTGTAACACTGCAGGGTCTCATGGAAGCAAGGGGCCATTTTGCCACTGCGGAGCCAAGGAGAGCATTGTGATAATGCTGGGCCTCATGGAAACAAAGATCTGTTGTGGTACTATGGGACCTCATGGAACCAAGGGGCAATTGTGATGCTCAGAGATCCATGGATCCAAGAGCATGGAACAGGTCTGGTTGACTTGGCCTCCTGGAGGCTGTGTGACTGGTCCAGCTGACCTTGGCATGTTGAGAGCTGCTTCTCATCTGCCCTGAAATCCTGGAGTTCCGTGCTTTCCTTCCTGTGGGAAAGAACTGTCTTCTCCTCCAGGTGCCCATGGCTGAAATTGGGATTCTAGCCCTAAATTTGATTATCTCCAAGGACAGACAGCTTTGGCTGACCTTGGCCTCTTGGGGGGGCATCTCTCATCTGCCTTCAAAACACTGAGGGGGGACTTTACTTATCTTCCCATGGAAAAACGTCTTTCAAGTCCTGACGTCCATAGCCAAAATTGGAAATCTGCCTCAAAATATCCAAGGATAGCTCCCAGAGAAAAGCAGAGAGGAATATCTAGGTTCCCTTGACTTCATGAGGGCCAGCTCTCATCTGCCTTTGAAACACTGGAGCTCTACTTTCCTTCCTATGGAAAAAAACCTGTCCTTCTTGTCCAGACACCCATGGACAAAACTGAGATTTGGCCTCCCAAATTCTGTCTATCCAAGGATTGCTCCCAGACAAAAGCTGCCAATACAAATGGATCTGGCTGGCATTGGCCTCATTGAGGTCACCTCTTATCAGCCTTTGAAACACTGGGGCTCTGCCCTTTCCTTCCTGTATAGAAGACCTGTCATTCTGCTCCAGGCACCCATGGAATTCCACCTCCAGAACTCCACAAATATCCAAGGGCTGCTTTCAGACAAAAGCTGCAGGGACAGATGGGTCAGGCTGGCCTTGGACTCTGGTGAGTGCCTCTGATCTGCCTTCAAAACACTGGATTTCTGTGGCTTTCTCCCAATACAAAAGAACTGTCCTTGTCCAGTTGCCCATGGCCTCAAGCACATGACTGCCGTATAGGGACAAAGGAGCTCTGTGGTCAGTGGAGTGGAGACTGAGGATAGCAGAGAAGAGCCATGGGAGTGTGTGAAGGGTGATTTCAGAGATGGTGGATCCTTTTAACATAGTAGAGAACAGCTGGAGAAAGAAAGAATTAATGCAAAGGGCAGATGGGGAGGCCCAGACTGGGAAGAAAGAGAAAGGAATTCCTGACACAAGGCAGAGCTGTGGTGCAACACATCTCCCAGAAGGAGTCTGGAGCAGCCCAAGGCTCTGTGTGCCCAGGCAGAGGCAGGCAGGACACAGAGCTGTCAGCAAAGGAAGGGCCAGCCAGGTGGGGCAGCTGGGGGATGACGACAGCCTGCAGGGACAGAGGCGTAGGGCATGGACACCGTAGGACAGCCTGGGCTGCAGAGGGCACAGGGATGGGCAGCAGCTGAAAGGCCCTGCCAGAGCCAACTGCTGCAGCACTTGGGCCATGGCTGCTGGCCCTGGGCCTGAGGCCAGCATGGGACAAGTGCTGGGGCCTCATTGCCTCCTTGTCCCTGCTCAGCAGCCTGGCAGGGGCCACCCAATGTTTTGTAGGGCCAAGGAGAGTGCAGAGGGATTTGGGGGCTGTGAGTGCTGGCAGGGAGACATTAAGCAGGGAAACACCAGCAGGATGAAAATCTCCAGAAAGCAGAGAGAAGATCAGGCTATGAGAGAAAACAAAACCCTGTGGCAGGGAGGGTTTAGAGATCGCCATAGGATCCCCTCCAGTGCAGCCCTTCCTGTCCCTCAGCCAAGCCTCTGCTCTCATGGCCGGGGGTCCAAGGTGTGAAGCCCCTCCTGTGCAGGCAAAGCTGCAGCAGAGCTGTGGGGCAGCTCTGCAGCCCCGGGCCCAGTTCCCTCTGCAGAGCACAGGGCTGGGAACAGCTGCCTGGCACTGGAGGCTCTGGGAGGGGGCACAGCTGGCTCAGGGTGACGCTGTCCCCAGTGCCCAGTAGGCTCTGTGCTGGCCTCTCCCAGCCCCACCCTCGCTGTGCTTAGCCTTGTTCCTCCCCCCTGTGTGTGCTGTGGTTCCTGTGCTGTTGTTGTTGCTTTTGGGATCTCTGGGAAGGGAGATTCAGCTGCAGAGTCACCCCTTGACCGTTGAAGTCCTTTCCTGCAGCTGTTTCCCTGGGAACAAGTGCCCAGCTTTGCTGTCCCCTGTGGGCCTGTGGGCAAGGCTGTCAGTGCAGCCAGGGCAGAAGCTGAATTTCTATTAATCCAATGCCATAGTTGGGACTCTTCAAACTCCTACTGCAGATTCCTCCAAGCTGGGAAGTTCCTTTGAGGATCCAGAACATGTCCATAAATAATCCATATTTATGCTACCTGAAAGACTTGTGGAGATGCACAACATTCTGTGATGGATAAAATGCTCTTGAGTTGGTGAAAAGAGCCACATCCGTCCTTGGCTACAAATGTGGTGCTGAGATCTTGAGGAAGGGACAGATATTTGGTGGTCTGTGATGGATGCATCTGCTCCCAGCAGTGCCTGGTGATCTTTAAGGGAAACATGGGAGTGTGATCATTCTTCATTTGAGAAAAGTGAAAGATGAGGGAAATTCTGAATAGGACAGAGTTACAGACCATCTCCCCTCAGTCTCCACTCATCATCTTGCCTTGCAAAAGTTGCTCTGAGAAATGCTGATATCCAAGAATACCAGGAAAAAATATGGGGGGAGCTTAAAAACAAAACCCCCAGAACTCTTAAACTGTAAAGGTAGTCTGTGTGCTACACAGTTACTTCCAGCCCCAGGGCTGGTGGCCTCCTTCCCCACCCCAGAGAGCTTTGGAGGGCTCCTGCTGCTCTCCTGCCCTCACCATTCCCACCCCACATCCCCCTGCTTGGGGACAGCCACGAGCATCCTGTGAGGCCACCAGTCCCCATTCCCAGGGTATGGGGTCAGGACTTGTCTGTCCTGCTTGGCACAGCCACAAGCAGGGCTTTCACAGCCACATTCCACACTCCATTTCCACCTGGAGCCGCTGGTGCCTCTGTGTTCTGCTTCCCCAGCCCCACGGTCTATGTGCAGGGATGGCCTCATTGGGGGCTGCTGACATCCTCAGCAACCTGGAGGCTGCTGCTGAATTTGACTGCTCCAGAGGCTTGTTCAGCCTTCAGCTCATGAGGTCAGGAATTCAGTGCCCCAGGGCTCCTTAACATTTCAGAACACCTTAACAAGCCAAGCCTCTGGGAATAATTTATATATTCAATTCTTTCGTGATTAATTAGATTTCAGAAGTGTACTCAAAGTGTATATATTACATTAAAAAACAATGAGAGAAGATTGTTTTTTTCCTGTTTATTCTTTTTCCTGTTTATACACTGATATCAGCAATTTCCAATTGATATTGATCCCCACCACTTTCTAACGCAGTCTGAATTGATACAAGACAGGTGTCTGCCAAGGAAAGTGGGAACCTTCCCAGAACGGAAAGAAATGCTCCTCTTTCCAAATTATTAAACTTCAAAATTATGGGCCCTCCAGGTAAAAAATATGGAAAAGGATTAATAGTTCTTCACTAGCAAATATGCATATACATATACAAATATATATATATATATATATCTGACAGAACAGAATAAACAAAGCCGAACAATCCCAGGAGTTCCCCACCTGCCAGGCTCCCCTTCCCGCTTGGCTGCAGTTCTGGCCATACCCTGCAAGGGGGCGCTGGTGGTGCTGGAGGGCAGGGGCCTGGCCAGGGGTGGGGCAGGCGCTGTCTCGGGGCCAGCAGGGGGCGCTCCAGTACCGGGGCGGGCAGTGATGGTGGCAAAAGGGACCGGGGGGAAGGACCTGGACCCAGGCCAGCGGGGCAGGGAACAGGGAGGAGCAGGGAGGAGCAGGGAGGAGCAGGGAGGCTTTGGTGGCAGTGCTGAAAACCCCAGGGCAGCAATACCCTGGGCAGCCACACTCACTCCATCACCCACACAACTGCTTTTAGATCCTGAACGGAAGGACAGCCCTGGCTCCACTCCTGCAGGGTCCCAGGTGAGTTCACACCTCTGGCAATATCCCCCAAGCTGCCAGGAGTCTGGGGGGAACACTGACAATTCCTGGCATAAATGGCCATGGGATACCCTGATTAACATGAGCCACCCAATGAGACAGGGTGGGGGCCCAATGGTATTTTGTGTTGGATTCATTGGGATTTTTGGTTGGATCTATTGGGATTTGGGGTTGCATCCAGTGGGATTTTGTGGTGGATCTGATGGGATTTCGGCTTGGATCCAACGGGATTTGGAACAAAAGGGCAGATTCTGGGAGAAAATTGGAAAGATCCCAATGGAACCTGAGAAAAGGAAGCTCGTCCCAGTCGTCCCTCAACCATCCCAAACCAGACGCATTTATTGATGGTTCCTGGAGATTCCCAGAGATTCCCAGCTACTCCAGAGACACCTTCAGCACTGGCCAGAAGTTTTCGTTGCATGTCCTGATCGGCTTCACAGGACTGGGCAGGGGCTCCTTGGAGTCGGGATCCTCAGGAATGCTGGAGCCAGAGGTGGACACCGACAGCACTGCGATCATTGGCGCTTTGGAAGATCCAGGGATCCCACAGACGGATACGCTTGGATTTCTCCTTCCTCTTCACCTCTTTCCTGTCTCCTTCTGCTCTTCCTCCCCTGGAGCGTGGAGTTTTGGCCCTTTGCATCTGGCACCGGCGCCTGGAGCGGTCCCGGCGCTGTCCGGCCTTTGGAGTCTCGGGATTATCCCTGGAAGGATCCAATGGGAAAGGTCATCCTGAGCTGGGGAGCACCAGGTTGTCCCCAAGCCCTCAGCCTCACTTGTTTGGGGACTTTTCCAATTTCTTCTTGCTCCTCTCGGTTTCCGACTTTTCCAACTTTTCAGACTTTTTCCGACTTTTGCAACTTTTCCGACATTTCTGACTTTCCCAACTTTTCTGACTTTCCCGGCATTTCTGACTTTTCCAACTTTTCCAACTTTCCTGACATTTCTGTCTTTTCTGACTTTTCTGACTTTCCCAACTTTTCTGACTTTTCTGTCTTTTCTGACTTTCCCAGCTTTCTCAACTTTTCTGATTTCTCTGACTTTTCTGAAATTTCTGACTTTCCCGACATTTCTGACTTTCCCACCTTTTCTGACTTTCCCAACATTTCTGACTTTTCCGACCTTTCTGACTTTTCAGACTTTCCCAACTTTTCCAACTTTTCTGACTTTTTCGACTTTTCCGACTTTCCTGACATTTCTGTCTTTTCAGACTTTCCCAACTTTCCCAACTTTTCTGATTTTCCCAACGTTTTTGACTTTCCCAACTTTTCTGACTTTTCTGACTTTTCCAGCTTTTCCGACTTTTCAGACTTTCCCAACATTTCTGACTTTTCCGACTTTTCTGACTTTCCCACCTTCTCTGACTTTCCTGACATTTCGGACTTTTCTGAGTTTTCTGACCTTTCCGACTTTTCAGACTTTCCCAATTTTTTTGAGTTTTCCAACTTTTCTGACTTTCCTGACTTTCCTGACATTTCTGACTTTCCCACCTTCTCTGACTTTCCTGACATTTCGGACTTTTCTGAGTTTTCTGACCTTTCCGACTTTTCAGACTTTCCCAATTTTTTTGAGTTTTCCAACTTTTCTGACTTTCCTGACTTTCCTGACATTTCTGTCTTTTCTGACTTTTCCAACTTTTCCAACTTTCCCGACTTTTCTGACTTTCCCAACTTTTCCAACTTTTCTGACTTCTCTGACTTTTCCGACTTTCCCGAGTTTTCTGATTTCTCTGACTTTTCTGACATTTCTGACTTTCCCAACATTTCTGACTTTCCCACCTTCTCTGACTTTCCTGACTTTTCTGACTTTTCCAACCTTTCCGACTTTTCAGACTTTCCCAACTTTTCCAACTTTCCCGACTTTTCTGACTGTCCCGACATTTCTGACTTTCCCAACTTTTCTGACTTTCCCGACATTTCTGACTTTTCCGACTTTCCCAACATTTCTGACTTTTCTGACTTTCCTAATTTTTCTGACTTTTCTAGCTTTTCCTTCATGCCTTCAGATTCAGACTTTCCTGACTTCTCCTTTTCCCCCCGATCAGTTTCCAACATTTCTGATTTCTCCTTCCTCCCCAGTTCAGTTTCTGACTTCTTTTTCTCCATTTCAGTTTCTGAGTTTCCCAGTTTTTCCTTCCTCTCCAATTCAGTTTCTGACTTCTTTTTCCCAAGTTTGGTTTCTGACTTCCCTGTTTCTTTCTCCTTCTTCCCCAGCTCTGTTTCTGATTTCTTTTCCTTCCCCTTCCTCCTCTGGGTTTTCTGTTTTTCTGGAATATCTTCCTCAGGTTTTTCCTCTCTTCCTGATAGTCCAGAAACTGTCTTTGGAACTGAGTAGGAGAGGTCAAGTCAGAGGTCACATAATTTGTCCCATTTCTTCCTTTTCCCCCCACATTTCTTCCCTTTTCTTCCTTCACATTTCTTCCCTTTCCCCTCATATTTCTCTCTTCTTTCCTCATTCCTTTTCTTTCTCCCTTTTCTTTCCCATTTTTTATCAATTTCTTTGCTTTTTTCCTTATTTCTTTTCCTTTTCACTCTCAATTCCCCCTTCGCCCTTCCCCCATTTTTCCCATTTTTCTTGATTTTTTCCACCAATTTCTTTTCTGTCTCCCACTTTTTTTGCTTTATAATCCCCAAAAATTCCCATTTCCCTCGCTTTTTTTGCTTTATTATCCCCCAAAATTCCTACTTTCCTAATTTTTTGCTATTTGTTTCCTTTCCCCCATTCCTTTAGTTAATTATCCCAATTAATTCCCATTATCCCAATTTTTTCAGATTCCACCTTTTTTTTAATTTTTATTTTTTTCTTTAATTTTTTCTTTTTTTTTCTTTTTTATTTTCATTTTTCCCCATTAAAAAAAAAAAAAATTACCTTCTCTGCCTCTCCCAGTTTTCCTGCCTTTCCCTTCTTTTCCTGATCTGTGATCCCAGATCACCCCCTGGGACGTGGGGTCTCCTTGGGGAGGTTCTGAAGGCTCTGTAGCAGCCGCAGCCTTGAAAGTGGTGCCTGGACCATTTCCCTCTCAGAATCTGGGTGGGAAATACCATGATCACCCCGGAACCACCCTGGAATCACCACAGTTTTCCCCAAATCTACATAATTTTTCCCTCAATTCACCACTTATTCCTAAATTCATATTTTTTCCCCCAAATCCACCACAGTTTTCCTTAAATCCACCACATTTCCCCCAAATCCACCTTGTTTTTCCCAAATCCACCTAATTTCTCACAAATCCACTGCAGGTTTCCCCCAAATCCATTCTATTTTTTCCAAATCCACCATTTTGCCCAAAATCCACTTTTTTTCCCAAATCCTCAACATTTTTCAGAAATCCACCATAGTTTTCCTCAAAATCCACTGCATTTTCCCCAAGTCCACCTTGGTTTTCTGCAAATCCACATTTCTCCCAAATCCTCCATTATCCTCAAATCCACCATAGTTTTTCCAAATTCATTATATTTTTCCTAAATCCACCCTATTTTTCTCCAAATCCAACATATTTTCCTTAATATACTATGTTTTCCCCCAAATCCATCCATGTTTTGCTTAAATCCACACTGTTTTTTCTCAAATCAATGTTTTCCCAGTTCCACCACATCTTCCTTAATCCACCTCTTCTTTTTCTACAATTCACCACATTTTCCTCAAAATCCACCTCATTTTCCCAAACCCACCATTACTTTCCCAAATTCATCTTTTTTTCCCAAATCTCTTTCCCTCCCAAATCAACTTCATTTCCCCAATTCTATAATGGTTTTCTCCCAAATCCTCCTTACTTTCCTCCAAATCCACCATATCTTCCCCAAATCTCCCATCTCCCTGTAATCCCCCACATTTTCCCAAAATCCACCACAGTTTTCCCAAAATCCACCATCCCCCAGACCCTCCCAGGGCAGAATTCCTCAGGCCCTCTAAATCCAAGGAATCCTGGAGTGGGTTTGGTTGGATCCCATTCCGGTCCCGTCCCAGAGCCCCAGGATTGCCCCTGGACGCACTCAGGGAAGACGATGATGGAGCCAAATGAGGTCAGAGCAGCCACAGGGACTCCCCGAGGCACTACCATGTCCAGGAGCTCCTGGATCTGTAGCAGAAGAGAATAGGGATGGGACTTTTTCCATAGGGATGAGGAACTCAACATTAGAAGACCCCAAAGATAGTGGGATCTTCCCATGGATGAGAAGCTCAGTGTTGCAGGAGTACCAAGATGGCTGGAGCTTCCTAATATGGATGAAGGCAGCAGTGATGGAAGACCCCAAAGAAAAGGAACCCAGCATTGCAGGAGCCCAAAGAGGACCCCAAAGATACTGTGACCGCCCTTAACATGGGTGAGGGAACATTGGAGTCCAAAGATAGTGGGATCTCCTCAATATGACCAAGGGACTCAGGGACCCCAAAGATGGTGGAACTTCTCAATGTGGATGAGGAACTCAATAATGAAGGAGACCAAAGAGGACCTCAAAGATGTTTGGACCTCCTTCATGTGTACGAGGAAATGCTGTAGAATCCCAAAACTGATGGGATTTCCTCAACATGGCCAAGGGACTTAAGAATCCCAAAGATGGCAGGACCTTCTCCCCATGGATGAGGTGATTTTAAAGGACCACTCCACTCCCCTGCCCCCATCCCCTCAACCCCTCACCTTGAAGACCCCGTTTTCCAGGTTCTCCTTCCCGGCCACTGCCTCCAGGAAATCATGGTAGAACCTCATCCGGACCTTGCGCCGCTCCACCAGTAGGACTCCAATGTCCCCCAGGACCAGGGCCACGTCCTCACCTGTCCCCAGGCACCGCGACAGGAGGGACGTAGTGGCCTGGAGGGCGGCCTCCACCCTGTGCCGGGGCAGTCCCAGCATTGTTGCTACTGCAAACGTGCGGAGTGAATCCAGATTCCCTGGGAGGACATGGAAGATGGTGGGGATTTGGGGTATCCTTGGAGGGTTTGTGGTTTTCTGGTTGGGTTTTGGGGGTTTCTTGAGGTTTTATGGGGTCTCCTTGTGGCTATTGTTGTCCTCTCATATTTTTTTTCCCTAATGTCTTAGGATGTTTCGGGGTCTTCTCGGACTGATTTGGGATCTTGAGGGATTTTCTTTGTCTCCTTGTGGTATCTGGGGTCTTCTTGTGGTTTTATAGAATTTTTCTCATGGGTATTTTTGGGTGTCTACATGATTTTTTGAGTTTTTTGGACATCTCCTTAGAGGCTTTGGAGCCTTCTCATGTTTTTGGGAGGGTTTCTTGTAGGTATTTCAGGCTTTCTCATATGTTATGGAGTCTTCCTAAGGGATTTTTGGGACTTCTGTTCATTTTGTAGGTTCTTCTCATGGGTTTTGGGGGTCTTCTCATGGTTTTATGGGGTGTCTCTGTATTTTTGGGGGATCTCCCTCATTGATTTATGGGGGTCCTCCTTGATTTATGTACTTTTTGGGGGTGCTCACATGATTTTTTGGGGTCGTCTTGTGTTTTTTTGGAGTCTCCTCAGGGGCAAAAGGGTCACCTGATGGTATTTTTGGGGGTCTGCTTGAGATTTTTGGGGTTTTCTTGTGGTTTTTTAGGAGTTCCTTGTGGGGTTTTTTTGGGTTTTCTCTTTTTTTTGGTCTTACTATGCTTTTTTTTTTGGGGGGGGTCATGATTTTGGGGGTCTCCTCATGGTTTTATGAGGTCACCTTGTGAGTTCTGGGCTCTTATAGTGGTTTTTAGCATCTTCACAAAGTCTTTGGGGGTCTCCTAATGGGTTTTGGGGTTGTGTGGTTTTTGAGGACTTCTTGTGGGGTTTTCTGGGTCTCTTTTTGGTTTTGTAGGGGTCTTCTCATGGGGAGATTTGGAGTCTCCCCATGGTTTTGGGATTCTTCTTGTGAATTTGGTCATCTTCTTTTTTTTGGTTTTTATTTTTTTTTTTTTTTTTTTTTTTTTTTTTTTTTTTTGTGTCCTCATGGGTTTTAGGGGTTCTTCTCATGGTTTTTTGGGGGTCTTGTGGGTTTTGGAGTCTTATGCTTTTTGGGCATCTTCTCATGCTTTTATGGGCTATTCTTGTCTTCTGTGGGGGTCTCCCTCATTGTTTTATGGGACCTCCTTGTGGTTTTGGGATCTTCTTATGTTTTTTTTAGGTCTCATGGTTTTTTGGGGGTCTTTTCATTAGCTTTTTTTTGAAGTTTTGTAATGTATTTTTGGGTCTCCCTCACATGTTTGGGGGTGTTCTTGTGATTTTTGGGTTCTTCTCATGGGACTTTTTAGAGTATCTCCGTGGGTTTTGGGGGTTTCTCATAGATTTTTTGGGATCTCCTCTAAGTTTTTTTGGGGGAATTCCCCTTGTGATTTTTGGGATCTCCTCATGGACTTTTAGGGTCTCCTCACATTTTTTTTGGTTTCTTCTCACACCTTTCAACTCCCCATTTTCCACCCCCTCCCTCAACTTCTACCTCCATCCATGTCCACCACAGAATCCCCATGGTCCTACCAGGCCAGAATTCCCAGTCATCCATCAAATTGTGGCTCTGGACCAAATTCCTGGCCAGGCAAAAAATTGGCCTCCATGTTGTCATCTCCACGTCTCCAATCTGCACCCGCCAGGGAACCACATCCAGGGCGCCAAGGGTTGGGATCCACACGCCCTGCAAACCAGAATTTTGGCAATTTTGGGATCTGCTTCCCCCTGAAAGTAGAACTTGGGGATTTTGAAGTGTAAGTTTGAGATTGTGGGGTCTGTGCCCCATGTAACTTGGAATTTCAGGACCTTGGAATCTGCACCCTCTGCAAACAGAGTTTACAGATTTTGGGATCTGCTCCCCTCTGGAAGTGGAATTTCATGAATTTGAAGTAGAATTTCAGGATTTTAGGATCTGTGCCCCCTGAAAAAGAGATTTTGGAATCTGTACCCACTGCAAGAGGAGTTTCAGGATTTGGGCATCTGAATGCCCTGGAAGAGGAATTTCAGGATTTTGGAATGAGGCAGAGGTGATCTCGACCCCCAGGAGGGAACATGGCAGGGGAATTGGGGTGACCTTCTTCCCGCAGCAGGAGCTCTTCCAGGACGAAGTCAGCCACTGCATCCCAAATTTTCTTCCACTCTGGGAATTGAGGAAAACTCAGTCAGGGTGGGTCCTGACAGATTCTGGCATTCCCAGGGTCCAGGAGGTGCTGGTACCTTCAAGGGTGGTTGCTGAAGCAACCTCTGTCCTCCCCCAGAGCTCCACCTTGGTCCTCCTGACAGTGCGAGGATGGGAGCTCATTCTGCACTCCTTCGGGATGTGGTATCAGGATGTGGGATCAAGATGTGGAGTCTGGGATGTCCCATCACCAGACTAGCTCCCATTGTGTCCCTCCAAGGATGCTTGGTGATTCGGCTGGTGGCACTGTGACTTCACTGGGGCCTCTGTGATGTTGTGGTGACACTGCAGGGACAGGGGTGGGGGGATACAAGGATGAGGCAGGGAGGAGGGATGGAATATGGAATGGGGGACATGGAATGGGAGACATGGAGGGTGTGAGACCAATTGGATGGGACCAATGGGATGGGGGCATATGGGGGGATGTGGAATGGGGCATGTGAAATGGGGTCAGTAGGAATGTGGGGGGAGGGGGGATGGAGGACATGGGAGATGGGACATGGAATGGGGGCCACAGGATGGGGACATGGAATGGGGAACATGGGAGATATGGGGGAATGGGATGAGGAATATGGGGGGATGTGGGGGATGGGGGACATGAAATGGGGGACAAGGGAGACATGGGGAACAGAGTCTCCAGGTGTTCAAACACATTACAATAAACAGACATAATGACAAAGCAATTTTTATTATCAGGTCTCCTTACACCTGGTCAATGCCCAAATCCTGGGACAGGGATCACAGTTGCTTGGCTT
Organism: Luscinia megarhynchos; assembly: GCA_034336665.1. NCBI lineage: Eukaryota > Metazoa > Chordata > Aves > Passeriformes > Muscicapidae > Luscinia > Luscinia megarhynchos. The sequence goes on from JAPFBE010000053.1 coordinate 154,405, forward strand.
CACTACCATCCAGTTCTACATCGAAGTCATGATGTTCCAGCAGAGAGCAGCAGGGTCACCAGGGGCTTTCTCAACTGGTGGCTGAAATATTTTCACACATCTCGCAGCTCACCTGAGGACAGGGATCAAGTGATGGTCTCTGGCCCTGACTCTTCATCCTGTTGTGAGGGCCCTGCCTCCTCTTCCTCCCTCACTAAGGGATTGGTGCTGATTTGGTCTTGGATTTCTTCTGTGTAGCAGCCACTGCTCCTGACAGGCGCTATTCCTCTGGTTCGGGAGTGCCTATGGTGCCTGTTGCTCTGCTTTCCCTCCTGAGGGTGCTGTCCAGTGACCAGCAATGTCCCACAAACCATAGCCAGGACCCCGCAGGTTGCATCACTATGCACCTCTCTGGAGCTGTTGCAGCATTTTTAACAGGGCCCTGTGGCTGTTCAGGGATGAACTTCCAAATCACTGGAGGGGAGGCGCCCTCCAAACACCGGCCCATTTGCTCCCACATTCCATGCCACTCATGACTATCCACCCTTGGGGCAGATCTCTGAATGATTTTCCTAGAAATCTCTGACTCTAAACATAGTGTGGACCACACTGAGGAGAGTTGGCAGACTTGGCAACAAGAAAGGGCTTTCCTTAACACTGAAAGGGAATTCAAACTTCTCAAAAGCTGTAGGAACAGGCCTGAAGAGGGAAAAGAGAGTGAAAGTCAGGGGAAAATCATCCTCCCCTATTCCCCCCACAGGCTGGGTATGATTATTAATGGAGTCTGAGAGGCATCATCCCTGGCAAGGGCAGGAGAAAAGCACTGAAGGCAAATCCCAAATGAGCCTCACTGTCCTTGGTGTTCTCACATCATAAACTGATATCCCATAATACAGCAACAAAGCAACTGATCCCTCTTCCTGCTCTGAAAAAAGATCCCTGAGAGGAGCACAGATGGGAAATATGCACAGTGTGAGCTTCCATACCCACATGAGCAGACCAAACAACTGGACCTAATACAGCAAATGCTCAGATCAAATTTATTCCTGACCTGCTCTGGGCAGATCTGTTGTTATCCAACCCATTGTGCCCCGCAGTGGCCCCAGAAAAGTGCTGCCCCACATCCACATAGCCCCTTTCCAACCATTATCTCTGCTTTAACTTCCCATCAGCAGATGGGAAGTTTATCTCTCAGTGTTCACATGTTGACTGTGAAGCCACTTTTGCTCCAGGAGGCTGGTTTGCCCCATAACTTGGGGACAAGATATTAACCACAAAAATGCTCATCCCAGCAGAAGTAAGACAGGGGCAGAGGGAAAGGGAGAGCCAGGCCCAGGGGACATGGCTGGAATGGTGATGGCTGTGAAGTCACTGCCCTTGCAACAGCCTGGCTGGCCCTCGGCAGACATTCTGGTCAGGAAGCAGTGTAAGGGCATCCAGAACATGAGAGAACCCACAAAACAGGACTTCCATCCTTGGGGAGCTGAAGGAGTGAGGCAAGAGGGAGAGGCCTCTCCTGGGCTCTGACTCTGGGAGCACCTCTGTTACACAGCCCAACCAGCCCTGGCACACAGGGGAGGCCGGTCGGGCTCATGGCCACCCCTGCTCTGCACCAGTGCTGCAAGTGGGAAAGCAATTTTCCCATCTCCAAGCTGAACATCCCTTGTTTCACCCAACGCCGCCTTGTCATCCTCCTCACAAGCTCCAGCAAAGCTTTCCCTTCCTAAATACCACAAAGTGACCATTTCTAAATTTCCGCTTTGCAAAGTGTCCTTGCTGTCACCTCCTGGCAGTGGCTTCATGGCCCTGGTCAGAGCCAGCCCTGTCCCTGCACTGCCCCTGCCCTTCCCCAGCTCTGCTGCCCCACAGCTGCTGGATCAGGAAGGGCAGAGCCATTGGGGAGGGAAATGCACAGGGACTCCTCCTGGGAGGGACCTCAGGAGGTTTCGCAGGCCAGGTCAAAGCACAGTCAGTGGGGAAACGACAGGGAGAGGCTGTCTGTGTGCTCTGCCATGGCAGGATGAGAGGCAGAGCTGCAGAGACACCCAGACCATGTGGGTCCCTGCAGGAGCTGATCTCACAGCAGCTCCCAGGCCTCTGCTGCTCGCTGGTGTCTGTCTGATGTTCCCTGGTGGTTACACCCAGCCCCACACACACCAGTCTCACCAGTGCCTGGGCCCCCAAAGGACACAGGAACTGATGATCTATGGTGCCCAGTCCAGTATCAGGCACTTGGACATCCCAGAGCACAGAGAGCTCCCTTGTCCCAGACAGTTCTTGGCACTGGAGGGTTTAGGAAAATGCCACAGGCTGTGGGGATCAGCTGTAGGGTACTGCCAGTGATGGGCACTGGCCATCACCTCTCAGCAAACCACCTTGATCCCCATTCTTTCCCTTCCTGGGGTCCTTTCTTAGATAGCTCGTGGGAAATCTTGCAGATTCCCCAAATGCCCTTTGTGAATTTCCATCAAGAATCTCAGACCCCAGTGCAGAACCCACCATGCTCAGCTGGCAAGGCCATGCTGGAGAGCTCTGCCATTGACCCCTTGGTGAGTCTTTGAAGAGGAGGTGCCATAGCTTTCCTTGAATTAATTTTTCAAATTTTTGTTGTTTAAATTGGAATGGCCCTAAAAAGCCATCTACTGCACCCTTCTTGCTGAGGCATTTTGGTCTAGGGTAAATTTAGGACGGAAATTTTTGAATGGCATTTTTTTAAACTGGTTTGGTAAAAAATATTTTTTAGAGAGAAGTGGAAAAATCTGTTTATTTAACAGACAAAGTATTTTTTAGTATGGAAATGAACAATACTCAACAGCAAAACTTTTTGCTGTTTTGAAGAGATGATAAATTTAGAAGGTTTTTTTTTTTTGTGGGTTGCAGCTTGGCTTACTAAGTTTGTTTGTATTTTTTTTTACATTGGGAAAAGGCCAGGCTTGGTGGGCTACAGATGTGAGTTTCTGGTGTTTTTTCTGGGTTTTTAGTTTAGAGCAGGTTTGAATAATTTAAAAAAAAAAGGAAAAAACCAGTTCAGGGGACTTTTTTGTTTTAGCTAGTGAGAAAATTAATTAAAAAGCAAAAGAGACTTTCTTTTGTTGTTTATTGTAGACAACAGAGTTTGTCTGAAGAATGTGGGGGAGTAAGTGCTGTTTTTGATAACAAACTCTGCTTTTTAAATTTTTTTTTTTCTTTTTGGAACTAGTTTTAAAGTTGTAGAACTTAATACCAACAGAACAGAACAGAGGATTTGAGGATACAAGCATTATAAAGTTACCTTAAGTCATTTTACTTTTTATTTTTATATTGTTAGTTTATTAGTATATTTATTATATATTTTAATTTTATAAATACATACATTTATATTTATATATATATATCTACACACACAGAGGATATAGTTATATACAGACAATGACAGTGATATTTGACAGTGATATTTAATAGTAATATCTACATATGATTTTTACTTAATAATTAGATTTTTTTGAGGTACATATTGTGTTGTTTTATTTTTTTTGTATTATTTATTACATGTAAGCTGGTTTGTAAGCAAAGACAATTTTATGAATGGGTTTGTTTGTATTTGAGGTAGAATTGATTTAAACTTTTAAAATAAATTTTTGTTATGTATTACTGGGACTTTATTTTTGTTTACTGTATGCAAGGACTTAGACTGGGTAGGGCCCACTTGGTTGGTGGAGCTTCGAGGCTTAACTAACTAGGAGGCTTTTGTTAGATGCTGCTTTCAAGTTTTTGAAAGATTTTTTATTTAATGTTTTTAAGGTGGTTTTAAACAGTTTATTGTATTTTTTTACTTTGCTGGTGTATGGCAGGGGATATGGTATACCTACTCAATGCCGTGTTTTTTAGCTCAGGTGTTGATAAGGTTATTTTTGAAATTAGTTTTATTGTTTGATTTAATTTTTTCAGGGGCACTATGTTGTTAAAGGATTTGCTTTTTTAGGCTTAGGATGGTGTTCTGGGTAGTGGCGTGAGGCATAGAGTTGTTTTTTAATTATTTGGTGGTGGTTTCTTCTATGGCCAGTACATAGCGTTTGCTTTGGTGGGTTTGAGGTGTGCTGTAGTTAATTTGTCAGGCTTTTTTGTATTTATATTTGGATTACAGTTTTTTATATTAGAAGGACTTTATTTGTTTGGTTTGCTTGATGGCAGTATATGTTTTACAGTTAAAGATAACTTGGAAAACATTGTTTATGGTTAAATTTATTTTTTGGTTTTGTGCTTATTTATAGGTGATATTTTTGTCTTGATGACTTGAAGGATTATGGGTTTATTTGGCTAGGAATAACTTTTTTTGTGTTGTTGATTTAATTTTGATATTTTTATTTGTGCAGCTTGATTTATTTGTTTGTTGTTTTGGTGGTTTTTGTTAGTTTTATTTTTGGGGACATGGGCATTTATATGATGAATTTTTACAGGCAGATTTTTTTATTTGAGTGGCGATGTTTTTTATTTGTTAGTAGTTTAGATTGTTTTTTTATGTTGTCAGTGAGACTTCTAAAAATTTTTTAGCTAATTTTCCAGAGCACTGGCTATTATTTATGAATTGGTGTAAAGGTAGAGCTTTGGCTACTTTTTTCTTTTAGCAATGTTTAGGGTTAGCTGAACAGCTTTGAGTTCTGCGAGTTGACTTTTTTTTCCCTAGCTTGTGTAGCTTGTTGTGTGGGGCTTTATACAGCTGTTTTTATTTTTGATTTATTTTTACAATGTGACAGGAGCTGTTGGTGAAAAGAGAGTAACGTGTTTTATTTGTTGGCAGTTGGTTATATGGTGGGGCTTTTTTAGCATGTGTTGTTTGATTTTTTATTTTGGTTTTTTTTTGTTAGCAAGGCTTAAGTTTTTACATTTGGGTTAATTTGCAATTATTTTTAAAATGTTAGGGTGATTTAATTTTTTAATACGGGCAGGTTGTGTGATGAAGGTAATTTATTTGTTTTATGTGGTGTTGATGGCATGGTGGGTAGAGGGAACTTTTGCTTTGAACATTTATTTTAGCACTGGTAGTCAGAGTGGTAGGAGGAGTTGTGTTTTGGTGTTAATTATGAACACAATTATGAATTATGAATTAATTGTGAATTATGCTATTATGTGTTCATAATGAACATTTTTTAAAAAGGTACTTTACAGATTTAAAGGAGAAGAACGAAAGGCTGAAAAGCCTCATCTCTTGCTCTTTTTTTTAACAAACTGGGTGCAATTACTAATAAACCTCCAAAACATGCTACAGGAACTGGGATGCAGGGTAGGATGAAGGAACTATAAACTATACATACTTGGAACAAACTTTAGTAGCTTTATAAACTTTTTATAAATCATTATCACTGAGCTCAGTATAACAGTTATTTTAATCTGTGTGTTTTTACTGAAAAAGGTAGGTGTTAAGACACTACTGGAGCTATCTTCGGATAAGAAAATAAGTTTAGGGACCAGAAAGGTATTAAAACTTAAAAAAAACTTAGGGACTCAAGACATATGAAGACTTCTACACTGAGGGACATTATGAATTTAAACAACATGGTTATTGACTGCTTTACCCCAATACAGAGTAAGTACAACCAAAATGCAATTAGAACAGTTTTTTTCCAGTTTCTCGGGCCATGCACTGGGCGCCAATAAATATTTGTTTTTGTTGAGGGAAAATTTGGGAGGAAACTTCTGAATGGGATTCCTCCCCCAGCTGGTTCAGGAAAAAATATTTTTTCAGAGAGAAGTGGAAAAAAACTGTATTTAACAGACAAAGACTCCCCGGCATGGAAATGAACAATACTAAACAGCAAAATGTTTCACTGTTCTGAAGAGATGACAAATTCAGAAGAGTCCTTCCATGGATTGCAGCCTGGCTCACTCAGTCTGTTCTCAGTCCCTCCAGAGCTGGGAAATGTCACAGCCCAGGCCAGTCCTGGTGAGCCACAGGTGTGAGCTCCTGATACTCCTCTGGGTTTTCAGTCCTGAGCAGGTTCGAACAATTTTAAGAAAAAGGAAAAAAAATAGTCCAGAGGAACTCCTTTGCCTCAGCTAGCCAGAAAACTAACTAAAAAGCAAACGAGAGCTCTCTTGTTGTCCACTGCAGACAACACAGTCCTTGTGAAGAATGTGGAGAGAGCAAGTGCCATTTCTGATAACAAATTCGGCATTTCCACCTCCCTCCCACCCCCATGCTTTTACTCTTGGAACCAGTTTTAAAGTTGCAGAACCCAATATTTAACACTAACAGAACACAACAGACGATTTGGGGATACAAGCATCATAAAGTCACTCCAAGAAATGGGGGAAGGCACAACTGCCACTTAAAGAGATGGTCAAAGCTCCAGACCTTAAACAATTTTTGGAATGGAACATCCACTTTTATGGACAATCTGTTTGTCTGTCTTGCCACCTTCATTATAAAATATTTCTTCCTTATTATCCAATCTAAATTTATCCTTCACAATTTTAAAGACATTGTCTCTTCCTTTGCCACTACAGGCCCGAAAATAATCAGTCTTTTTATTTTCTTGCATATATATATGACCACAATGTTTCATCTGAAAAGACCTTGAAAAGCACAGAAATCTCCTAAGATGGGATCTAGAGGCATCAAGCACATGGGGGTCTTGGGCTAATTGATGTGAAAACTGAGGACAGAACAGAAGTAATGTGAAGAGGGCTTGACGGGTGGTTTGAGAGATTGTAGAGCTCTTCATTGTATGTAACAGCCTGAAAAAAGAAACAATGCCACATAGATCACCTGGGGAGGCCCAGACTGAAACCAAGGAGAAAGGAATCCCTGTCCCAGGGCAGGGCTGCTGTGTAACACATCCCCTAGAAGGAGTCTAGAGCACCCCAAGGCTCTGTGTGGCCAGGGAGAGGCAGGAAGGACACAGAGCTGTCAGCAAAGGAAGGGCCAGCGAGGTGGGGCAGCCGGGGGATGACGACAGCCTGCAGGGACAGAGGCGTGAGGGCATGGACACCGTAGGACAGCCTGGGCTGCACAGGGCACAGGGATGGGCAGCAGCTGAAAGGCCCTGCCAGAGCCAACTGCTGCAGCACTTGGGCCATGGCTGCTGGCCCTGGGCCTGAGGCCAGCAGGGGACAAGTGAGCCTTGCTGTGCTGGGGCCTCATTGCCTCCTTGTTCCTGCTCAGCAGCCTGGCAGGGCCGTCCCATGGTCCTGCCCTTGGCATTGCACATCCGCAGAGCCCAGTGGCCCAGGAAGAGCTCTGAGCAATGAGGGAGGGACAGGATGTGCCTTGCCAGGGGCTGGGCCCGCAGACCCTGTGCCTGTGCTTGTGGGGTGATCATAGCCGGGTCTCTGACCATTAGCCTCTGTATGCTTGAGCCGTGCAGTGGATGGTTTTCTCCCCGTTACCAGGGCTAGATGTTTTGCACAGTTATCCTCCCATTCTTGCTTAAAAACAATCATCCCTGCCCCATCAAAGATTAGCCTTCAAGTCTGTTTGATATCAAAGGGAAGCATATCGTCACCTCCAAAAACGCTATCAATGAGTGTGGAAACCATGGCAGAATTAATTCCCTTGTCTGCAACCGCTTTTACCGATAGCCTGTATGTCTTTCGGATTTAGCAGCGTAGTAGGTTCGTTGGTTCCTCCGCCCCCGCTAACCCGGACCGGGAACACGAGTGTGGCGGATGGTGCCCACTCTGCACACGCTTACTTTGATTTTTCTCCAGTCCGTGAGTGGAGTGCGGTCTTTCCCTGGTACCCCCTTAACGCGACGCCGGAGGGTTGCGGCTAGTGATCTTGTAAACCGCGGCACCCTTTTTTGTTAATCCCCCAGCCGGTGTCCGATTCGGGCGTCCGACCATCCCTCTGACCAGCTATCCGAGCTGGAGTCAGAGTCAGTGCCTGAAGTCGACTGACTGGACGCTTCCTGGCTGCCGAGCCTTTTTCCTCGGGCTCCGCCCTCGCCTCCGCCCCCTCCTCCCGGGGGGCCGGGCCGTTCCCTCTGCGCTCTCCCCCCTGCCTCCTGCTGGGGGAGGTTCTTGCCTTATACGGATCTGCTTTAAAATGAGCTCTCTGATTGGTCTGACGCTCCCTTCCCGGGGCCGCCCCTCCTCCCTGCTCGCCCGCGCATCTGCACCGTTCAGCGAGACTTCTGCTGCCCCGCCCCCGAGCCCTTGTTCCAACCTTGACCATGCAGTTCGGGCGCCATGTTCAAATGCATACAGCGGGGGTTTTGTGTCCTCCGCGGCTTGTGTTTCTGATATTATAGCAGCGTTCTGCGCCCTCCTCTGCCAACCCCTGCCACAATGCCTGTGCGTGCTCTCCCTCCTCCGCTTCTGGTGAGTCCCGGCTCGGGGACTGTGGGGGTGGCTCCTGGGCCCCCGCCGTCTGCACAGCTGCCCGACTCAAACCCCTCTGCGGTTTGCATCACCGCCCGATCCCCAGCTGCAGCGTAGCTAATAAACAAGTCCGCTGGCTTTCCAGGTCTCCTGTTTTTGCCGGGCTGTTTGCAGAGCCCGAATAACTTTCCCCCATGCTTTAAGTGCTTTCCCTGAGCCGGAGGACATGGTGTCCTCAGCCAGGGCATTTGTGTGTTTACCCCATATCTCCGGATGGAGAATATCTACCGGGCTCTCTATAGCCCCAATCTTTATAAGTCTCGGCACAGCGAGTGAGAAATCTTTAAGCTTACAATCCAACCCCCACTGCGCGTGGATTTCACTCCACGACCTTAGCGATGGCCTCCATGGTCCTCGCTGGTCCGGGGACGTCTCCCCCACTGCACAAGGCCAGCTGTGCAGCTGCCGGTTCTCGTCCAGGCGATCCCCGAATCCCGGGCGGCTTCTCTTGTTCCCGGGTTTCGGCACCACTTGTCGCTTGGCGACCTGGTTCCAGCCCGGCACGGCGGCTCTAACCCAGAGCCACTCGGTCCATGTACTCCTTACACCAATATGGCAGACAGCAAATGGCGTTTATTCAGGGGTCACAGGGGTTTTTATGGTGGGCTATCAGTGTCACTTCCTTTAGCTCACGTGCAGCCAGGTGTGACCAGGTACAGAGCAAGGGTCTGACCACAAGGGGTGGGGGGAAGAGGTGTCCCTGGCTGTCTGCACAACCCGATATCTTCCGTATGCAAATCCCTAACTCCCCACAATTCTTCAAAGAGACATTTCTTCAGCTCCTTCTCAGGGACTGATGTCCAGGGACTCAGCCCCAACCCCTTAGAGGGTCACTAAAGTCCTTGTGCTGTGTCTGTGCTGCTGAGCTGGGGCACTGCCTGCAGCCACCCTGGGCACAGCACAGAGGCACAGAGAGCTTTAATCAGTCAGGGCTAGGAAGATGCTGATACGTGACTGGGGCAGAATCATTCCCATCCCTTGACACTTGAAGCCTCTGGCTTCAGGACAAGGCAGGTGCAGCTCCTGCAGTGATCTCCTAAAACTGGAACATCCTATTGTCTATAGACTCTGTAAATACATTCTCTTACTATCTCGAGTGTGAAGCACGACGATAAGTTCAGAGCTTTAGCTGAGTCCAGGAATATTTCCCTGACAATCATTTCTTATAAAATGAAATTTCCTGAATCATTGTTTACCATTTCCTACCCTTGGGGAATGGGGGGTGTCTTGGTTTGAGACAAGTTCAGTAGGAAACATTCTGAGAAATGATACACAAATTCTTCATTTTTGAAATGCTATAGGCACTGAACTGCAACTTTGAGTGCTCTGCAGGAGTTTCCTGAAGTGCTTTCAGCCACTCCTCTGCCCAGGGACAGCACCAGAATCCCCTTTGCTGGACCCATCAGGCTCAGTCTGACCTGTCCTTTTCTCCCACCTGCAAACAGAACCTGACCCAGCCATTGCCCTGCAAATAGGCAGGGTTCTGTAGGGCCAAGGAGAGTGCACAGATTTGGGGGTTGTGAGTGCTGGCAGGGAGACATCAGGCAGGGAAACATCTTTAAGTTAAGGGAAATCTCCACAACACAGAGGGAAGATCAGGCAATGAGAGAAACCCTGAAATGTTTTGGCAGGGAGAGTTTAGAGATGTCCATAGGAGCCCCTGCAGTGCAGCCCCTCCCTCTGAACAAGCCCCCTCCCTCCTGTCCCCAGCCAAGCTTCTGCCCTCAGGGCTGGGGTCCAAGGTGTGAAGCCCCTTCTGTGCAGGCAGAGCTGCAGCCGAGCCGTGGGGCAGCTCTGCAGCCCCAGGCACAGTTCCCTTTGCAGAGCACAGGGCTGGGAGCAGCTGCCCGGCACTGGGGGCTCTGGGAGGTGGCACAGCTGGCTCAGGGTGACGCTGTCCCCAGTGCCTGGCTGTGGGCAATGCTGTCAGTGCAGCCAGGAAAGGAGCAGCATCTCCCTTACTCCAATGCCATCATTGGGACACTTGGAAGTCTCCCTGAGATTTCCTCCCAAGCTGGGAGTTCTTCTCAATGATGCCAACCTGTCCTGTAGCACCTTTGGGTTATCTGAAAGACCCAATACTGATGCTCTACCCAGCGCCAGTACTGCTCCCACTCCTCCAGCAGTACCTTGATCCTGGCCCAAGTGTGGAAGCATTCAAATCGCTGTTGGGAACAATCCTGTCCCACTCTATCTCCTGATCCTAGATTTCATGCCCCTTCATCCAGCTGATCCCAATGGTGCTGGGGTAGAATCTGTACCCCCAGAAGGGCAATGTGAGTATCCCATGTTCCACTTTCCTGAACACATGAACATTGGGGGCCTGTAGGAATTGCATAATGGTGAGATCCATCTTTGGATGTCCTATGGGAATGAGATGGGGATGAGATCCATCCATGGAATTCTCATTGGACTGGAAAGATGATGAGATACTCTCATTAAATCCCCTTGGAATGGTGTGACCAATAGACAGAATTCCCATGGGAACACGTGTTCCCTGTTCTCCCAAATCCCACATTCCCATGGGAATTCTGTTCCACTCACCTTTGTGCCTCCCATCTGTATCCAGTATAATTCCAGAGTCATTCCACACAGGTCTGTCCCAGGTCATGCAAATGAGCCTTGGACCCTTCAGATTTCCAGTTTCTGGATTTGGATTTCTGGGTGATCTGGGTGGTGCCCTTGGCCACCACAAAGCTCCTGGTCTCCAGGGTGAAGGAGAGGAATTCCCATGCATTGTAGACAGACCAAAGGGTTCTGAGGATGCTCTCATCAGACAGGTCACAGCCAGAAAGCTGCTGCAGCCTGTGGGGACTTGGGAAAGGGGAATGCACCTATGGCTTCATGTCCCAGTCCAACAGAGTCCCAGGAATCTCCAGCCCAGCCCTATGAAGCCCCACACATGCCAATCCAGCCCAGCCCCATGGATCCCACCCCACCTGACAGACCTTGTGCCATGGAACCCCCTGGCTCCCCCCCACTCAGCCCCATACTGGTTGCTCCCGCCCCACAGCATCTCCAGTTCCCCAGCAGCCACGCACCAGTTCACGTTGTTGATCCAGGTCATGCTATCCCAGTATCTTGGCTCGGCCCCAGCAGCCATTCCTGGCATCTGTGGCTCCATCTCTCCCCTGCTCACTGTCACAGTGCTCGAAGGGGTCCCATCCAGATCCCTGTGGACACACTGGGGGACACCTGGGATGGGCTCCAACAGCAGCTCACAGGTAATGCAGGGAGTGGAGAACTGGGGGGACACAGAGGTGTTTGGGACGCCTGGGGGGACCCAAGGTGAGAGCTTGATGGGCCATGGGGAGCTCACAGGAAAGTAAAATGGGAACTGGGAGAGCTGGGAAAGCCAGGAAGAGGGTTTGGGGATCCCAGGGTCAAAAAAGGGAGAGTCGTAGGGAGACCCAAGATGAGCAGGAAGGAGGGTCCTGGGAATCCTTACCGTTGAGGAATGAAGGGGGGCTGGGAAAGGTAGGAATGGAGGTACAGGGACTCCCAGGTCCAAAGAAAAGGAGGGATCTGAAGGCTGGGAGAACCGAGATACCTGGGAAAGAGGCTCTGGGGGCGGGGGGGAGGGGATTGGTGCAGGAAAAGGGGGTGCAGAGGGTGTCCCCGTGCCCAGAAATGGAGGTTCGGTGGGGTCCTGGTGCCAGGGAAGGGGGGATTGAGAGGTTCAAGGAGGTTCCAGGGTCAAGGAAAGGGCTGGGGACAGGGACTTGGAGAGATGGGATGGGGGATCCAGCATCTCTGTGCACAGTAAAGGAGGATCCAGGAGCCCCCAGTGTCAGGGAGAGGCGGGTCACAGGGTGGAGACACCCCAGAAGTCTGGCCATGGGATTCTCAGGGGTCCTCAGTGGGACATTGTGGGAAATTGGGACTAGGGTGGGGAAAGCCAGAAGTGGGGTTCCACGAGGTTCCAGGGCCAAGAAAAGGAGAGGTCTGTGGACTCAGAGAGGTGGGATGCCTGGGAGTCGGGGGCGCCGGGGGGTCCTGGTGCCAGATAAGCGGGTACAGATGGGGTCCCCATGCACGGAACTGGAGGCACTGGTGGGATGCGGATTCCAGGAGTCACTGTGCTCAGGAAAGGAGGGTCGCAGGAGTCCACAGGCTCAAGCAAAGGAGGAGGGAGTCACAAGGTGGGGACACCCGGGACGGTCGGCTGTGGGGATTCTGGGGGTTCCCCAGTGTTGAAGAAGGGGGTGCTGGGGGTTGGAAGGAAGAAATGGGGATCCAGGGACTCCCGGGGTCAAGGAAAAAAGGAGGGGGCTGGGAGAGGCAGGATGTCTGGGACAAGAGTGGGCAGGAAAATGGGCTGTGGGGGAAATTCCGCTGCCGGATAAGGGGCCATGTGCGGGGAAGTCCCGGTTCTGGGGAAGAAGATGCCCCGGGTCTGCAGTGCGCAGGTCTGGGGGGTTACGGAGATCCAGGTGCCCAGGAATGGAGGCTGAGGGGAATTCCGGCGCAGGGAATAGAGGTTCAGGGTCCCGGGCCGGGGGTGCCGCGCCCCTCCCCTGCCCCCCGCAACGCCGAGAGCCGACCCCGCCGGAGCCATGGCGCTGCTCCGCGGCCCCGCCCCTCGCTGACCCCGCCCACAGCCCGTCCCCCGCCGGCCCCCACCCCCGGCCCCTCCGCCCCTCCCCCTTCCCCCGCCCGCCCCGTCCCCGTGCCCCCCCGCCGGTCCCGCGATTGGCGCCGGCCCCCGCCCAAGGCCCCCGCCCCCTGCCCTGGCCCCGCCCCGCGATTGGCGCCGCCCTCTCCCGCTCGCCAATGGCAGCCCGCGCTGCCCGTGACGTCACCGGAAGCGGATGTGCCCGCAGGCGCGCGGCGGGAGAGAATTCCCGGGGATTCACCCGGATCCCCTCCCGAACCCCCTGGGCCGCTCTGCAGGCAGAGCAAGGAGTGCAGAACTGGGGCAACCCAGATACTGGCTGAAAGAAACGGAGCCGCGAGAGGCGGGAGAGGCGGGAAGGGTCCAAGCTCCAAGGGAAGGGGAGTGCAGGGACTTGGAGGTGATGTCCCTGTGCCCAGGAAGGAGGAGTCCAGGCGTCTCTGGTGTTGAAGAAAGCGGGGTCTGGCGTCTGGGAAAGGCAGGAATGGGGGTTCAGGGGATCCTAGGGTCAAGGAAAAGGGCTCTTAGGTCTGGGAGAGGAGGGATGGCTGGAAAGGGGGTGCAGAGGGTATTGGTGCACGATAAGGGGGTGCAGAGGTGTCCCGCAGCCGGGGATGGGGACTCAGGGGATCCCGGTGCTGGCTGTGGGGATGCAGTGGGGTCTCGGTGCACAGCAATGGGGTCCAGGTGCTCCTGGTGGCCGGATAAGAGGCTCCCAGTGGCCAGGAATGGGGGTTCTGGGTGGTTCCCGTATCTGGGAATTTGCTTTCGAGGGAGCTCTTTTCCTGGGAATGGAGATTCAGGGGGTCCCAGTGCCAGACAAGGGAGTTCAGGAAGGTCCCGCTGCCCAGGAATCGGGGTTGAGAGATCCCAGTGGCAGAGAAGGGATGCAGGGGGGTCCCATATACAGCAGTGCAGGTTCAGGGCTGTTGGATAACGGGGTGCAGGGGGGTCCCAGTGGCGAGGAATGGGGGTTCCTGGCAGTTCCCCTGCCCAGGAATGGGGGTTCAGGGGGTCCTGCTGCTTGGGTCCCACTCACCCCTCATTGCCCCTCCGGGGGTCCCCCAAGAGCCCCGGGATTGCCAGGAGAATCCCCAGAGCCAGCACTGCTCTCTTGGTGCTGAAAGTGGCCAAAGAATCAAGTCCCTAACACAATTTGTGCCATTAGAAAGCAGGAATTCTTTATCTGCACAGGACACACAGAGGATATCTCCTTATTTTTTGTGAGCTGACACTTTACAACAAGGTATTTATCCATCATAATAATACATATTCATTACAATATGCTTCTACTCTTAACACATAAACATCACCTTCCTAGAACTCATTTGCATGCATCTGCTTCTTACGGTCCTGGAAGGTCTTCTCAAGGGGCCTCTGGTGGCAATACTCACTGAATGCTTTGAGATTAAAGGTGACCTTTCCTTGAACCTTTCCTTGCTTCTTGTTACATAACTTGCCAAAAACCCCACTGTAGTTCTCTTTATCTGTTTCTCCACTGGTTCCAGCCATGTTTATCATCCTGTATGCACACCTTTGTATCCTTTTATCTATTTTGTCAGTTTGTCTTTAAGCTCCATCAAGCAACTTCAGGGGAACCGAAAATTACTATACGTCATTAATCATGTCCTTCCTTCTCTTGGGACTGTGTTTCTTTTTGGACAAGTCTCAATACTCTGTTTTCCAGCACAAAGTGTCCCAACAACTCTAATATGGATCATAGCACACCAAGGGCACACAGTGCAATGACTACAGTGACTGCCACAAATGCATTTCACAGCAGCCTCCTATTTGACACCCATGGAAGCCAATCCCACCAAAAATTTTCTTCTTCCTGCCACTCTTCTACTGCTCTTTCCATCATGGTTATTCCTGATTGCTGGACTTCAAACCCATTACTTATAGAAGTGCAGCATTCCTATCCTACAACACTAGCACTGGTTCCTCCCAGGCCAGGAAGCAGATAATCCAAGGCCATGTGGTTCTATAGAGCCCCCATTCATGTTTGTGTGACCTCAGAGGATGTGCTATTGGATATTTTAATAGCATCATTTGCTACTTCTTCTAATAATCAAATAGGGCATTAATGTGAACTCCATAGGACAAGGCAGTGCACATGGGGCACAGGGTGAACCAGAATCTTTGGCTTTCTGAAATCAAAGGCACTCTTTGGGTGGAAAATGTGATCTTGGCCCCAAATCTTCCTTGTGGTTATTGCCAAAGCATCCTCAGGGAGGCATCAGCATTGCCTGGAAACAGGACCCAAACCATCCTTTAGGAAGCCATTTACAGGCACTGTTTCTGCACACCCAGCAACTCCCATTCTCAGTACCAAAGGTCTGATTTCCCATTTCCCACTGTGGGCTGCTGATGGATCCAGGGCTCCTCCCTGTGCTTCTATTGTGTCCCCGGTGCCTTTGGGCCAGAGGAGTTTCACAGTGGCCCTGCAGCTGGGAGTGCTGTAACACTGACCCTGACCAGCTCCAGCACCCCGAAGTTCTATTGACATTGGGAGTGAGGGTGAAGCACAGTAATCCTTTCCCATTGTGGCCTCTAACTCTAACAGGGTTTGGCTTCTCCTGAAGGGAAATCTTAGGGAATCCTATAAAACTGGTAATTGCATTCCTGTGTTCCACAGCACAGTTTTCTGTAACTGCCCCTGCACTGGCTCCGTTACGAGTCATAGCCCATTGACAGAGTTCTGGCCACCCCACAGGCTGGACCCTGCAAGGGAATCCCATTCTTCCCAATGTTACTTGAGAACACATCCAGCAATTAGTATATTGAGTATTTTGGCTGCTTTGATCTTTACATTTTCATGACTAATCCCTTGGTGAAACTCTAGAGGTGTCTTTGGGAAACAGATTCTTGTTGACTCTCAAGACACAACTTACAGAGAAAAGTAGTACTTTGGTGACAAGGTTATTAATTCTTTTTCTTCAATCTCATTTGAGTTAGGAACAATAATTCTGTTGTCCACAGAGCTGACACCTGTTTAATTCCAGAATAATGTCCCCAAGGCCCTTTGCTGTTCAGCTTTCCCACGCTGTCTGTGAGTGACAAGGCTTGGTGGGGTCCTTTCCCCTCCGGCTGGAGAGGTGCCAGGTCCCAGTCCCTGAGGGCACCCAGGCTCCTGGATGGAATTCCTGTGCTGCTGTGTCCAGTCCCATCAGTCCTGATGACAGCAACTGCTCATTTGTAAATTCTGCATGCTTTACCAAGAGATATGAGGAGTTACTGAGGTCTGCTCCACCTTTAACGTGTACACCCCCTGGGATGTGTGGAGTTCAATAGGTCCAACTGTAAAGCAGCTTATAGAGGCTTAATTTTTCTGTGCCCCTGGGTTGGACCCAAATCCGTAACAAAGCTATTGGGGATGCTTGCACCCACGTCAATGAGGGTTCTTAACTGATTTTACTGAGTTGCAGCTCAGTTGAGCAACTCATCCTTCCTCCCTTTCCCCTGGCTTGTGGCTGGTATGGCGTGTGTAAATCCCAGTGAATTCCCAAGGCCTTGCTAACTTGTCCCACTATTCTTACTCTAAAATGAAACCTGTCTGATGGCATTCCTAGAGGAACTCCAAAGCATGGAATTACTTGATTTAGCAGTATTTTGACTACTTCTTTTCCATATTGGTACAATAGAGAAATGCGTCAGGCCACCCAGAAAAGGTATCCACTCAAACTAAAAGATATTTATAGCTCTCTTTATGTGGAAGTTCTGTAAAGTCAATTTGCCATTATTTATTTTACGTGTGCCACACTTTGAATATTTGAATATACAATTTTGGCCATCTTGGAGCTAAT
The DNA here is from genome assembly GCA_034336665.1 of Luscinia megarhynchos. Taxonomy (NCBI): domain Eukaryota; kingdom Metazoa; phylum Chordata; class Aves; order Passeriformes; family Muscicapidae; genus Luscinia; species Luscinia megarhynchos. The sequence goes on from JAPFBE010000053.1 coordinate 171,163, forward strand.
TACTGTCTTTCTTAAGTGTTTCAACAATTTTTCTGCATTCCAAAGTGTAAATTAATGTTCTCTGTCTACTGTTTCTCTCACAATTGCCTCAGGAACTATTACTTGTCCAGTGCGGAGGACTGCCCATCCACCAGGGTGAAATCTAGAATTTACTGCTTCAGTTAACTGAGAGTCTCTTGCACCATATTCTGGCTGACTGCCAGGTAGACTTAACTTCTCATTGTGGAACCAAAACGTGGATGCCTCTTTAGACAGCCTGTCAGGCAATTTCTCTATTTTGGTCATATTTTACTTGCCAGGTGTGTTCTACAGTGCAGAATTGCAACTTCAGCTGGTTTTTGTACTGCTTCCAGCAAGTGTTCTAGACCTTGTGCTGATAACAAACCTCTTGCTCTAGATTTCTCCCAGGGCAAGCACTACACCAAAAGTGTACTTAGAATCCATCCAGATCTCTTTCTCTTTCTTTCTTCTCTTTTCTCTTCTCTTCTTTCTCTTCTCTTCTCTCTTTCTCTTCTCTTCTCTTCTCTTCTCTTCTCTTCTCTTCTCTTCTCTTCTCTTCTCTTCTCTTCTCTTCTCTTCTCTTCTCTTCTCTTCCTCTTCTCTTCTCTTCTCTTCTCTTCTCTTCTCTTCTCTTCTCTTCTCTTCTCTTCTCTTCTCTTCTCTTCTCTTCTCTTCTCTTCTCTTCTCTTCTCTTCTCTTCTCTTCTCTTCTCTTCTCTTCCTCTCTTTCTCTTCTCTTCTCTTCTCTTCTCTTCTCTTCTCTTCTCTCTTCCCTTCTCTTCTCTTCTCTTCTCTTCTCTTCTCTTCTCTTCTCTTCTCTTCTCTTCTCTTCTCTTCCCTTCTCTTCTCTTCTCTTCTCTTCTCTTCTCTTCTCTTCTCTTCTCTTCTCTTCTCTTCCCTTCCCTTCTCTTCTCTTCCCTTCCCTTCTCTTCCCTTCTCTTCCCTTCTCTTCCCTTCCCTTCCTTCCTTCCTTCCTTCCTTCCTTCCTTCCTTCCCTTCCTTCCTTCCTTCCTTCCTTCCTTCCTTCCTTCCTTCCCTTCCTTCCCTTCCCTTCCCTTCCCTCCCTCCCCTCTTTTCTCTCTCTTTCCCTCTCTCTTTCTCTCTCTTTCTCCCTCCCTTCCTTTTCTTTTCCAATGCCTGTGCTAGAGTAACTGGTTTGTCCTTCTGTGCTGAAAACACCTGTTGAGAGAGCCTTAGATGGGCAGTTTTAAAAGTCCATACCAAGGCTGGACTAGTAATTCAGAATTAACGATCCACCAGTTGGAAATTCTGAGAAAGGCAAGCAACTCTCTTACAGTTCGTGGCTGGTGCTCGAAAGTGCTTTGACCTCAGAAAATTTCAAAACTCAGGAAGGTCACACAGTCTTCTTCACCACTTGGACCTTCGCCCTTGATACCCTGTGATTACTTAATGCTGAAATGTTTAACAGTTCAACAGTCAGGTCTCAGCACTGTTCTTCAGTTTTGGTGGCTATCAGGATATAAACAACAAATTGTAACTCAGTCCCCTGCAGATTAAAGGTTCCTTCAATTCCTTTGCCAGTTATTTCCCAAAAATTGTGGGACTGTTTTTAAACCCCTATGGTAACAGTTCTGTCTGTGTATTTTCCTACTGAAATGCAAAGAATTCCTGGTTGTCATGGCCTAGACGTGTGCAGAAAAAGGTGTGTAAATCTATTACACTGAACCATTCCAAATTTTCCCTTAGTTTGGTTATAAGTATGTATAGGTTAGGTCCCATACTATTTTATTAATTACTACTAAGTTTTGTACTAACACATAATCTTTACCATTGGTATTTTGTATTTTCAGCTGGCAAAATTGGAGGATTATATTTAGGCTCACAGTCCATCGATAATCTGTACCTTGAAATTTGTTAATGACAGGTAATAAGCCTTTTCAGCTTTCCAGTTTTAATGGATATTGGTTTTGTTTTACCGCTCCTGTGTCTGATTTTAGTTTGATTCTTAGAGGTTCCTCTCTTTTTGATTTTCCAGGAATCCCACTGGCCCACACAATGGGTATTACTGCATCTTTAATTTTCTTTGGGATCAGTTCAGACTGGGAACACTTCCTGTTACATAAAAAATTGAAGCTTCCACATATTTATGCTCAGGGATTTTAATGTGAATATCCCCTTCTCAGTACTTGATTGCTATGAAAAACACGGTTCACTGTTTTAGGAGAATTAAAAGGTTTAATAAAAAGATAATAGGAGACATACATAAAGCAAAGGGTTAAAACGGCCGGGTGCTTGGCGTGCTGCTGAGAGCACAGCGCCGCTTCGGGAACACCCCTTTAAATACGCTTTACAATCCATCCATTTGTTACATACTCATAGACCTTCATAGTCAACTGTTTCTGGGAACTGTTTAGCATGGCCACTCCTTGGGTCCGCCTTTTTAGAGCATGTGTGTTTCCTTGGCTTGTGGTTTTATTCTTCACCTTATCCCTTTTTATTTGGTTGGTGGTCCAGCCAGTGCGTGTTGATAATTGTCTTGTCAGCTGCAGGGGTCCCCATCACATGTTCACGGGCTGTTATCTTTGATTAAGCAGGTAGTTTAAGCATACTGTTATAAATGGATATTGGATGTGTTCGATTTTGTCCAATTAATCAAACAACAAAGTTAAATTTAGCAGTAATTTATTAATAATAGCAATTGTATATAAATGAATACAATTAAAATATATGAGTTATATAAATTTGAGTAAATACAAAATTTAGCAGCAATTTAAGTATAATAGAGGTCCGATGGTTCGGCTGAATAAAGCATAAGCAAAACCGACCAGGGGATACCCCCACCGGGGGTACAGGGAGGGCCATTCCTCTCACACCGTACCAAATCAGTCAAGCTAAAAATCTCACTTATATACTGTTTACTAATGCATATTAATACAGAATTTTCTAGAAAGCTCCTCCTCGTTACTATTCCTACAATCGACATCACTATGTTGTGCTGTGCATGAGTCACCAGTGGTTGGGGCTCTCTCCTCCTTTCGGGGCTCTTGTTTCCGATGAAGGCTCTGGGTCTTCCTCAGTGTTCGCTCTTTGACCTCTCAGGTAGCGCAGGCGCACTGAGCTTAGAGTTATATAATAAATATATATTCCCACAAGAGGCCTCCGTCTAGTGACCAACTCTTTGGAATCATCCCAGTTTGGCCCAGTTCAAGGTCAAAAATCTATTTCTAGACACTTGCTCTTAGACATATACCCTTCCCATCCTGCCTCCCACCAAACATCTGGAGGGTGAGTTTTTTCTGCTTCGTTTAACCATTTCCTTTATCTCTTTTTGCTTTATAGCAATTAAATGCAATTTTTGATTAATTATAATGCAACAATTTTGCCAATATTGTTACAATTTAATTAGCACGAATCACATATATAACAATACTATCTCTAAAAAACTTATGTCTAACTTTTACTATTAACCAAGACTATATCCATATAGAAATGCTATTTTAACATTATACATATAGCATTTATCCCAATACTTGCAAAGAGCCAACAACATGTCATGCATTTATAACAGCCGCATTCAATTTTTCCAGTAAATTTCCTCCTAAAAATGTTTTTGGAGAGTTAGGCAAGTACAAAAAATAATGGGTTTTCTGTAGTTTTCCAAGTTTGAATGTCATTGGATTGAAAAAGGGGCACATTTCACAAATCCCAGTGGCACTGACAGTTGTGATGGAATCATCACTTAACTTCCCTTGCAGGGTGTTTAACACCAAATAACCAGCTCCTGTGTCTATCAAAAATTCCAGTTTTCCATTTCCCAGCATGGCTGTTACCACAGGTTCTGCTGGGGATGAAACCTCTGGTCCCCTTCACAGGTACCCAGCCATGAGGGTGTTTGGACAAGTCCTGGGTTTTAGGTGAGGACACCTCTGATTCCTTTTTATGGCCATTGATTTGTTTCCAATCTTCCTAATGAAGGTTGAGGAACTGACCCCCTTCCTCTGCCATGAGACTCCCCACACTCCCTGGGGGCAGCAGTCCTTTGCTGATTTCTTCTGTAACTGCTGTAGTCACCTCCTGCTGTTTTTCTCCATTTTCTGTGTACTGCCCATACCAGATTGTTTACCCCTATCAAAATCATCTGTTTCCTGGATTTCTTGTAGTTTTATTCAAATATCATCGGGGACTATACAATGCAAATAGGAGCCAGGTAACTTTTACCTTTCCCCTGAACCTTCTCTTATCTTTACTGCTTTCTTGTCTACGCCTGCAGCCAGCCTTCTTAGTCCTCCATGCATTGGACTTTACAAATACATTCAAACCTTCTTTTTCATGACAATCCAAATACTTAGAGCAGACATGTCCCATGCTACACATAGAACAACAACATTTAATAGTTTTGTCATTATCTTCCTTCTCTAAAGCCTAAACAAAAGTATCCATTTCTCAAAGTTAAAAACATTTCTGTGTACATCACTTCATCTCATTTTGTTCTTGATGCAAGAATAACATCACTTGTAACAGAATGTTATAGTGCCGCCACCCATTGCTCACTGTGACCTTCACCAGCCCATTCCATCACTCCATCTTTCAAATATTTTACCACCTCAGCTGGGTTTTGAATTTTCTCCTGTGGAAAGTCCCAAACTATAGGATCAGAAAATTCCTTTAACATTTGGCCCAGGTCCTGCCATTTCCCACACCATTCAGGACTCTTCACATTTTGCTTTGCTCCTAAATCAGGAGTTACACCAGCCCCTCCAGAAATCTCAGCTCTCATTTTATATAAACTGTAAACAGTGTATAAAAAGCTTACTAAATTAAACATCAGAAAGATAATCTCTTTAGTATTCAGGGAAACCTGCACATTTGCTAATAAAGATGTAAAAAATTCAGAGGAGACAAAGGAAAGCAAAGGCTGAAAAGCCTCCTCCCCCTCTTCTCCTCTAACAAACTGAGTGCATATCCATAACCAGGATCCAGAAGATATCCCTGGAACCGATTCCAGCGTCTTTATAAACCTCTTACAAGCCATCGCAACCAAGCCCAGTCCAATAAATATTTTGGTCATTATCCCTCTAGTATAAAAGCTACAAATAAGGGACAGTACTGGAGCTATTTCCGGATAGGAAAATAACCCCAGAGACCAGAGAGGTATTAAAACCTCAAAAAACCCTAGTATCCAAAACCACATACCAGCTTCCATCCCAAAAAACATTTTAAATCTATACCAATACACAGTTACAAGGTAATAAAGTTTTTTCCACTTCCTCGTGCCCCTAACGTTGGGCGCCAAGATTTGTCCTGGTTTAGGACAAATTTACGGGAGATATCTCGCAAAGGAGTCCCCCTAGGAAAATAAACCCCCAGAACTCCTTCCCCCTCCCACTACCGGGTTCGGGAAGAACTTCCTCCGAGGGAAAAAAGTGGAAAAAACTTGTTTATTTTAACAAAACACTTCCCAACACCAGGAAAGAACAATCCCCAGATGACACAAAACGTTTTCAGCAAGGTGAGCGAGGATGGACGAGCTCAGTCAGTCCCTGCTGGGAAGGGTGCAAAGCTTCTTTTGGCAGGCTTCCAGAGGCAGTCTCTGATGTTCAGATCCCTCCGTCCGGAGCCGGTGCAGATCTTCGGGATGAGGGGAAGAAGGGAGAGAGAAAGAGGGAGCAGCTGGGGGCAGGAGAAGCTGGGGGCAAAAGCTAGGGGAAAAAGCGGCAGCCAAAGTGGCAAAAGCAGCAGCAAAGCAGCAGCAGCAGGCCAGCAGCAGCAGCAGGCCAGCAGCAGCAGCAGCCCAGCAGCCGGGTCCTGCCGGGGCGGGGGAGGCGGCAGCAGCTCCGTGCCAAGACAGAGGTGGGGGGGGTGGCAGGGAGAGGAGTAGTCATAACACTGACCCAGGACACAGAGGCTGGTCCATCACAGGGGGTGTCATAAATCCATTCAGTGCCTGCTTCTTGGCCAAGTGTCTCTAAGTTTGTTTTGGAAATGCCTTCCATTGTGTGTCTCCATTCTTCCTGCAGTGCTGTGTCCCCAGAACTTGTTTTCAAAGCCCAGGACAGTGTCCCAGGCAGTGACATGGGACACAGGGTATGTTTGCAGTCATCCAGGAGTTGTTTCCACCACCACAGGCTCACAGCCCTTGTCGTGGTGGGTTTGGGGCACTGTGATACAGTCAGTCTCCCAGGCCTCCCCCTACTTGTATTCCAGTCCTTGTGAGCAACAGGTTTTTGATTTTGGAGGTAAAAAACTCTTTAATTTGATTTTTCTGAGCCCAAATCCTCCCTAAATGAGTGTTTCTCAGCTCCCTACATTGGTGTTTCAGACACCAAAATATCTTCGAATGTTTGTTTCTCAGCTCCAAATCTCTCTAAATTGCTGTTTCTGAGTTCAAAATGCTCCTAAATTGCTTTCTGTGAGACTCAGGGCTCCTTTTTTTCTACAGCCAAAACCCTTTCAAAATCAGTATTCTGGAGCCACAAAGCTCCCCAAAATGATCTTTTTCAGCTCCAAAGCTCCTCACATCACTATCACAGCACCCAAGCTAATGAAGTAGAGGCTTTCTAAGCCGGGAAGTTCCCGAAATCAGTGTTCCAGAGCCCTGACGCCCCTAACTCAAGCCACGTGCCTGAGAGGAATGTCGCATTTGTCTTTACAAAGGAGCTCTAGATCTGCTGGTAGATAAGGCTAGCACTCGGAGATAAAAGAAACAATGGGAGGGATTCCACTGATTGATGAATGGAAAAAGATACCTGTCTTTACAAACAAACTGTAGATTCGCTGATAAATGAAATTGGATATTGGAAGATGAAAGAAGCAACGGGGGAAAACTATGAATTCTGTAAGAATTAAAAATTAAAAGAAAAGGTTATACATTAGAGGGGAATCTCAGGTGTCAGGTGTTCCGGGAAGTCTGTACCTCACAAGTGCCTCAGCCAGTGGGGAAAGAGAGAGGGAAATGCGGCTGGGAAAATAGGATAAAAAGGGAGGCTGTGTCCTCCAAAAATTTGAGAGATCCCAGGGGAATGTCCTGTGGCCTCTCCCTTTATTGGAATAAAGCAAAAAGGACTCCTCTGTCTCCTATTTGGACATAAACCTCTGGTGTTGGTGGATTAATTTTCCTGACGCCCTGTTTGCCATCAGAGCGTGGGGGCTCACTCCCAGTGCTCTCAGTCCCCTTCCAGTGCATTCCGTGGGATGCCTCCAGGAGCAGGGAGCGGCCGCTGGCTGTGCCCATTTCCCTCCCCCCAGCCCCAAGCCCGAGGATCTGCTCCCTGCTCCGAGCATTTTCACTTTCAGTTTTAGAGGCATTGACAGGAAATCAGTGTAAAATCAAAAAAGGAGGCGCTGGGGGGGAGGTGGGAGGAGCCCGTGGGGGTGGGACTGGGAGCAGGCAGGTGAGATATAACCGGGATGAGCCCCCTGGTGCTCACAGCCCGGTGCTCACACACCAGCTCGGAGCTGCTCCTTCCCAGCCTTGTCCAGGTAAGAGCCAGCCCCTTGCTCCTGTGTTTCCCGATGTGTTGCTCCTTCTGCTCCAGAAACTGACACTTCTGAACCCAAAAGCTCCCTAAATCACTGGTTTGGGAGCTCCAAAGCTCTCTAAATGGGGACTACAGAACCCAAAATCTGCTTAAATTGGGTTTTTTTGCAGCCCAAAAGTTCTGTAGATCGCTCTTTCTCATGTGAAAATATCCCCAAATCACTCTCCCTGATTCCCAAAGCTCCTGACGTGATTTTTTCTCAGCCTTGAACTCCCCAAATCAGGGTTTCTCAGGCCTGTGTGTCCCTAAATCAGTGCTTTGAGAGCCCCAGCCCTCCCTAAATCAGTATTTCTGAACCCAAATACTGTTTCAGGTCCCAAAAACTCCCCATGTGGGTATTTCTCAACCCCAGTGTTCCTGAAACTTATGCATTCTCAGCTGTGAAGTTCCCCAAATGCCTGTTTTTGAGGCCAAAAGTGCCTCGAAGTGGTATTGCTGAGCCCCAGAGTATCCTAAATGGCTGCTTTTGGGCCCCAAGTCTCTGGACATTGATTTTTCTGAGACCCAAAGCTCATTCAATTGGTGTTTCTGAGCCGTGAAGCTCCCCAAGTTGCTTTTCCTGACCCCCAAAGCTTCCTGACATCCCTTTTTGAGTACTGCAGTTCCTTGAATGTGTTTCTGGGGCCAAGAGCTCCCTAAAATTGAATTTTGAGCTGAAAAGCTGCCTAGATGGGACTTCCTGAGGTCAAAAGTTCCCCAAATCAGTGGTTTTGAGCCAAGTGCTCTCTAGATTGGTGTTTTTCAACACCAATCCTGCCTAAAGTTTGGGCTTCTTCAGAGCCCCCACATCTCTCAAAATCAGTGTTTGGGACCCCAAAGCTCCCTAAATTGTTATTTCTGAGTCCCAAAGCTCGCAAACTTGCAGTTTCTTAGTCCAAATGCTCCTGAATGGGAGTTTCTGAGCACCTAACAAGCCAATATTGCTTATTTTGAGCTCAGAAGCTGCTTACATAATTTTTTTTCTGAGCCAAAAATATTCCTAAATTATTTGGAAGGCTGTGCCTGAGTGCTGGTGGAATGCAGTGGGAGGAGAAACGCTCCAGAGGGAGTGTCAGAGAGGAGTAGTTTGGGAGGTGTGAAGAGCAGCTGGGATGCTTGGAGATCCTCAAAGGTTAAGCTGACCTGTGTGAATGAGCAGTGGAGTGGTCAGAAAGCGGGGACTCTGTCTTGGCAGTTTAGAAACTCCTTGGAAGTTTCAGGGAGGGCTGGCAGAAGAGCTCTGGGGGCAACCTGGAGGGGTGTCCAGGCCAGTGAGCAGGTGCCCAGGGGGGAATGGCAACTGCCCTGGCATTCAGGGCCAGGCAAGGCAAAGGGTTCCAACAGCATGGGGGATCTTGGAATGATGGCTCAGCAGATCTGCCTGGTAGGGGAATGGTCAGGATAACCTCCAGGATATGAGGCTGAAGAAATGGAAAATGGTCCCTTACCTCTGTGGAAAATTGTGGCTGGGGTTGAACACCAGGTTCTGCACTCTGCAAAAGCAGAAAGTCTTAATTTTGACCAAGGATGATGATGTGTGTGTCTGTGAGAATTCTCAGAGCTCTAGGGCAGACAAGATGGGTTAGGGACCAGCTGGAAGTCAGCAGCACATCTTATCAACTGTGTTATCTTCTCTAGTCCTGTGCCCACCATAGAGATTTTTTCCCCTCTTTTCCCTTGCATTGCAGACTGAACCTTGAGAAAAGGACACGGGAGACAAGAAACAAGGACATGATTCCATTGATTGGTAAGAGCTGTATTACTTCTATTTAGACAGTGATGGAAGGGAAAATAAATAAATTGTAAAACCCGGAGTAGATCAGAGGTTTGAGTAGTATAAGGGATCCACATGTCCCAAATAAGCTCTTCAATGCATTGTTTAAATCCTTAGGGAAATTCTGTAGTGAAGCTTCCTCTTTTTCATTTTTCTTCTCATGTGAACCTCATGGTCTTAAAAAAGGAGTTCATGGCAGCACTGGCCTCCAAGGAGGCCAATTTGAGTCCATAAGTAAGTGTTGACTCATCTATCCCATTGCTCTTGTCTGTGGCCATCCTTGGGAACCCTTGGGATGGAATGTGTCATCCCTGAGAGCAGTGAGGCCAGCGGAGGTCTCTCCCCTGAGCACATTGCCTGCAGAACCCCTCCCAGAGCACAACAGAAGGCCTGGCCTTTGGGGTGGGATCAGTTTGGTCAGAGGGGTGACCCTTTACCAGTGACACGTCCCTCATCGCTAGCAGAGGGTGTTCCTCACGAACAATTTCAAAGGCATAGCACATCCATTCTGGGATTTCCTTTCCTTTCTTTGGGCACTAAAGGTGGAATCTCAACTCGGGCTTAGCTACAGAGACAAAAGGCAGAAGCCTTTTTGTGCAGGTCAGTGCCATCCTTGCCCACACTACCTGGAAACTAAACCCTGCCAAGCAAGAAGGAGATCCAGAGGCTTGTTGTGCATGACGGCCTGGTGCAGTCAGATCAAACAATCCCACTGTCCGTGAATTCCCATTTCCAAAGGCCTCCAGCCAATCCTTTGTTATAATGCCCGTCCCCATGCAGATGCCCAGGACACCAGGATCCCAGGGTGCTGATATTCCAGCAGTGGGCTTTTCCCAGCACAGACAAGGACAGCCTGGGGCAGAGGAAACAGAAAAACAACCTCTAGGAAGACCCAAGAAAAGAACCTCAAGAAGGGACTTTAAAAAAGATGATTTGATCCTCCGCAGGGAGGATGGGTGGTCTCCTGCTCAAGGGAGAAATGTCAGTGTCCAACTGAAAACCAGTCTTTTTTCTACAGAAAGGAGACAGGAAGAGAAGACCAGAAAAAGCCATGGAATGTAAGATAGATGAGTGCTTCCAGAAGCTCCAGAAAAAAAAACCAGCCTTGCAGGAATATTCCATAAAATTGCAGGAGTCCAGACAACGAGAACATCAGCTCCTCACAGCAGAGCTGGAGAAGCACCAAGGTGAGCATGGCCATTGCCAAGCACACTTTCACCCATTTGAAGGCAGAAGCTGCTCTATGTGTCAACCACCCGGTGAGCTCATCCTGCTCAGCTCCTCAGAGGGCAGGGGGAGGGACAGTCCTTCCATGGGGAGCAGCTTCTGTGGTCCATGGCACTGAAACACCTCCATGCTGAAGTGTTCTCTGCAGGTGCTCAAAGTCCAAATTGTGTCCCCATCTTTGCAGAGGGTGTGTGCTGGGAGTTCTCTCATTGCCTGATACTTGCTAAGGGTCCCCCCTTCGAGTCCTGTTCCCGTCTCTGTCCCTTTCCCCACTGCCCTTGTCCTGCTCCCTCACTGCTGGTCCCGTGCTGGGGCACGTGTGAGATCAGCCTTGTTTCCCTGTTGATGATCAGCAGGGAGAGGAGCTTCCCTGGGCAGAGCCTGGCCGTGTCTGTGAGCACAGGGAATGCAGAGAGCAGCTGTGCCTGCAGGAGCTGGTGCTGGGCAGGGGAAGGAGTCAGCCAGGGCACAGACTGCAATGTGTCCGGGCTGGCCCCAGCCTGTGGCCCTGGGCCTGGCTCAGGCTGGACAGAAAGTGTGTTGGGAGCAGCCTCTTGGCCCCAGGGCAGGGAAAGCTGAGGCAGGATCGGCCTTCCCTGACCCTGGGGCCTGTTGCTGCAGCTGCAGCCAGCAAAGCCACGGCAAGGAGCAGCCCAGGGCAGGGCAGGGAAACCCCTGGAATTCCTGCTGGCTCCAGGCATTGTGGGCTTAGAATTAAGGCTGTGGGCCACTTTTCAATGGTGGAGCTCTATTTATTGGGCTGCAGAAAGCAGAAATGAAAGGTTGGAAAGAGAGGAAAATTTGTTTTGCATTTCTTCTCCTCACCCTGCTAAAAGTCTGAGGGAAAAGTTACAATCATTTTCAGATTGTGCCTTTATGGCCAAATGGAATTCCTGCAAGTTGAGGATTTCTAAGGGGGAAGGAGGACGGAAAATACCAGCCACAGGAGAGCCCTGAAGGGAGACCCTCTGTCAGGGAGGTTAAATTAGAGCCTTTGGGCATGCTTGTGACAGATAGCTGTTCTCCTGCTCAAGGAGGAAACATCAGTGGCCCAGTGCCATCGTTCTTTCTTCACAGAAATTAATGTGGAGGATGTTGCATTAGCCCTGGAAAACATGTTGCGGAAGAACAAGTGGCAGCTTTCTCAAAAAATTCAGACTCTTGAAGATTATATAAATGAATGTCATGATACCATTAAGTATAAGCTTCAGGTTCTCAAAGAAGAGCTGGAGGAGAAAATCCAAGGTGAGCACGGCCATTGCCAAGCAAATTTTCATCCATCTGAAGGCAGAAGCTGCTCTACAGGCCAGCCACCCTGGGAGCTCATCCGGCCCAGCTCCTGTTGGGGGTTGAGTGTTTTTCTATTACTGTGTCAATTTAAAGAATTTTTCCCATTACCATGCCAATGGAGCTGGCCGGGTTACACCCAGGACCTTTGAGAACTCTGGACAAAAGGTGTAGGTGGGAGCTGGGCTGGCAGAGGGGCTCTCGTGCTTTCGGGAGGAGACTTGTGTTTCCGGGGAGCTCGGAAGAGGATCCCCGTCTCCAGCCACGCGGCCGAACGCAGGAGAGCCAGACCCTCTGCAATCACCTGCCCTGCATCTGCCCTGCTGCAGCCTCCTGCCTCTGCGGACACAGCTGATCACCCAGACACGACAGTGAGCGAGGAGCTGCCCGCTCCAGCCGCTCCCACCCGAGACCGGCGTGGCCGCTGCCGCCCCTTCCCGCCTGCGCTCCCGCCTCTCTGCGGCTCTTGGTCTCTTGTTACACCTGGAGCACTGGAACTTAGCGCAGAGAGAGTGTGCACACAGCTAAAGAAAGGACTGGGACCGAGTTGTCTGTCTTGTGTTGTTGGTCATTTTAACAACTGTTGTTGTTTCTGCTTTTACGGTTAGATATAGTAGTAAAAGAGCTGTTATTCCTACCCTCTTATCTCTGCCTCAGAGTCCTTGATTCAAACAATTATAATACTTAAGGGAGAGTGGAATTAAAGACTATTTCAAAGGAAAACTTCTGCCTTTATTGGCAGACACCTATCCTTCAAACCAGGACACCCTGAAACTCCATGTCAATTTAGTCCATTTGAACCAGTTTTCCCCCCTACCTCTCTCATTGGACAATGCCTTTGTAAACCATACCCTTTATCCCTCTTACGAATTTCTCTGATTTGCTAACAACTTGTACCTTCCCCTTGAATCTCCCTCATATTTAAGTTGTTGCAACTTCACCATCTTTGTCTTTTGCCCAGTAGATTCCCCCAAGTAATAAATTCTTTTTATACTATGCAAAAGACTCAACCTCATCCTTGACACCTTCAAATGCAATCTGTGGAGCCATAGCTCAAGCCTCCTCTAAGGCCTCCGGTTCCTGGGGTGGAACTTAATCTAGGCACGTAGTGGCAAAGTGGGTACAGCTCTGGCAGGTGTGTCAGGGAGACAAGGTGATGTCAGGGACATGTTGGACTTGATCTCCAAGGTCTTTTCCAGCCTTGCTGATTCTGTGATTATCTGAAACCACCCCTGGAGCAGTTGCAGGATGAGCCCTGGGCCTCCCTCTTCAGAAGGGTCCAGCAGCCCAGGTCCCTCAGCTTCTCCACACAGCCCCAAAGCCCATCCTGTCAGTCCTGCAGAGCCTCTCCTCAATGACCAGAACAGGGATCCCCACACCCAGACACTCCAGCCCAGATGTGGTGCCTCTGGCAAGGGAGCAGCACGAGGCACTGCAGGAGCCTGCAGACAATTCCTGCAGCACTTGTAGGATGATCCTGCTCCCCACGGGATGTTCCCATGGTGCCAACACAGGAACTGAAATGGGGAATGGGCCCATAAAGGAAAGCGCAAACAGTGATGGGCTGTTTGTAGGGGAGGGAGGGGATGGGCAATAGGAATAAATCTGGATCACAAAAGAGGAAAGATAGCAAAGGTGAAGCAGAGGAAATGCTATGGGCAGTTTCGGGGGTGGCTGCCAGGCAACCCTGGCTCAGAGTATCAATGTCTGCAGTGGGACAGGAAACTCACGGCTAATGGGAACAAACTTTCTGGCTGACTTCAGGGGCCATGACAAACCTGAGTGGTTTCCCTCCCATCCCCCAGCCCTTGCGGGCCCCAGGGGCTGATGGCATTTGTGCTCACTCAGCTCCATCTCCCCACAGCAGCACCATGGGGTGCTGACGCCTGCTCTGTGCAGTGCAAACAGGGGCTCCTGAGCCAGTGCTGCCGTGTCTGTGCCTGCAAGGATGGGGCACCTGTGTGAGCTGGGGGAGAGGCCAGGGCTGCAGAGGCGGGATGTTGTTGGCAGGTGCATGAGGACGCTGTGGGACGCTGCCCTGGGCTGTCCAGTGCAGTGGGGATGGATCAGCCCCTGCTCTGCTGCTCCTTGCCAAGGTCTCCCCCTTGCAGGGACCTTGCAGAGCACCAGCCATGCTGTTTGCCCCCAGCCTACCCACGGCCTGCCTGGGGGCTGCTCACGGGGGTTTTCTCTGCTCAGCATTGGCCTGGCCAAGTGCTCTGGAGAGAGCCTGGCCAAGGAGCCTGGAGCCCTCAGGCCCTGGCCTGAGGCGTCAGCACTGCCCCAGCAGTGCCCATGGCCTGTCCCTGCTGCAGCCCTGGCACTGCCACCCCCAGGGTTGTGCGCGGCCCCAAGAGCACTCAGGCCCTGCAGCAACACGAGGGGCAGGAGGGCAGCGGGGCAGTGGCACGGAAGCAGCACTGGCAACACCAAGTGCTGCTGCTGCTGGGCACAGCTGCTGTGCCAGCACTGATCTGCCCCAGCTCTGCACACAGACATTGCTGCTGCAGCTCCAGAGAAAGGAACAAGAGGGGCATCTCTGGAGAAAACTTTTCTGGGAGAGAGATCCTTTATTTCATTTACAGCCGCCAAGAGCACAGCCACACATTGTCACAGTCTGTGGCCACAGGGATGGTGGAGTGAAACCCAATGAGAAATGGCACAAACAATGACATTTCTTCGAGGACAGTATTAAAAAGAGATAAAACAAGGTAAAAGAACCTCCAAAAGGAAACCAAGAAGTATCAAAAATGACTTTTATTGTGGGTGTTTTGCAGAAATTGGCCAGCAGTTTAATATTCCTGAAAGCATCCAGTCATCAGTATCCACACTGCAGCCTTGAGCCTCTTGTTTCTGAGGCTGTAGATGAGGGGGTTCAGGGCTGGAGGCACCACCGAGTACAGAACTGACACCACTAAATCCAGGCATGAGGCTGTGGGATGTTCTGGCTCCAGGTGATCCCTCCAGGAGCACAGGGAACATTGCCCTGGAGCTGATGCCTGGAAAGGCTGACTGGGAGCAGAGACTAAACAGAGCAAAAGGAATAAAACAGGTATTTATTGAAAGGGTACGCATTGGGCAGTGCAAGAGCCTGGCAGGAGCTACACCCAAGTCAAATCCTATATGAATACTGGTCACAAGTTATTTACACTTTAATAAGTTTTGGTTCATCTACATCTTGAGGTCGATTGTCCAATCACAGCCCCAGATTATAGAGTCTCAGTTCCCTGTCTTACCCCTTTCCCTTAGCCATTATTTATGATTTTTGGGTACTGGTTGTACTTGATCCTCTAGCTGGGAATTGATTGCTTTGTCTAACTAGCCCATGAAGAGAACTTACTAACATGTAATATGAAGTTTCAGAGTAACAGACTAAGCAGAGGAGAATCTGGAAAATATAAAGGCTAAAACCCAAGACATCATTACCCACACATACTCACCATGTAGAGAGCTGTAAAGATGTTTCCCCAAGTGAAGTCTCAGCTCAATGTCTTCCCAGTCCTGATTGCCTTTCGCCTGTCTGTGCCTGGCTCCTGTCCCCTCAGTGCCTGCAGGCAGTGCCCTCAGCCCTTCTGGGCTGGGAGAGGAGCTGCTCCTCAGCAGAAATGTCTTTTTGAAGGTTTTCTTGGTTACCAGGATCTCCCTCTGTGCAGGAGCCCAGCCCAACTGGGCAGCACAGACACAGCACAATGATTTAATGACCCTCTCAGGGCTTTGCTGATGTAAACATCAGACTCAGTCCCTGAGAGAGTGTTTAAAAACTTCTGAGGAACTCAAAGTGAGATTGAAACTCCAATGTTTCCTGAAGTTTTAATGGGTCCATTGAGGGACACCACTGAGAAAGTGTCCCATGGTTCCCGTTAGAGCACAACACTGGGGCACTGATGACAGGTGGGGACAAACAAGGGAAAGGTGTCTCTGATGCTGAGCAAACCTGGATGTGTTTCAGGAATGCAAAGGGCCAAGGCTGAGCCCCAGCCCCTGGCAAGGCAGATCCTGTCCCTCCCTCATTGCTCAGGGCTCTTCCTGGGCCACTGGGCTCTGCGGATGTGCAATGCCAAGGGCAGGACCATGGGACGGCCCCTGCCAGGCTGCTGAGCAGGGACAAGGAGGCAATGAGGCCCCAGCACAGCAAGGCTCACTTGTCCCCTGCTGGCCTCAGGCCCAGGGCCAGCAGCCATGGCCCAAGTGCTGCAGCAGTTGGCTCTGGCAGGGCCTTTCAGCTGCTGCCCATCCCTGTGCCCTCTGCAGCCCAGGCTGTTCTACGGTGTCCATGCCCTGTGCCTCTGTCCCTGCAGGCTGTCGTCATCCTCCGGCTGCCCCACCTCGCTGGCCCCTTCCTTTGCTGACAGCTCTGCATCCTACCTGTCTCTGCCTGTGCACACAGAGCCTTGGGCTTGATACCAAAAGGTTAAATTCAGTTTTTACTGTGCCTGTGAAGTTTTATCACAGGAACAAGGCATGGAGAGCCTGCTTTTTCAGCAAGGTTGTTTGGAAGAGAAGAAGAAGACATCTGGCTCAAGGGTGCAGTGATAGAAAACAAGGACTGAAAATGGCTTTTTTGGAAACAGGTAAATTTTAAAACACGTGTAATGGCTTAATATAAGAAACGCACTTGCAGAATCACTAGTCTACACACGGTTAAGAGTTATCCCTCACTGGACCTAAGGCCTGAACAAATTGATGCCCTCTTTAGCATGAAATTAATATTAAGGAGTCTTATTCTGATATTTTGGAGATTTAGTGACAGCAGGCCTCACAGAACCAGGGAGTCAACAGTTGCACTACGGATCCTCAAGGAACAAAGGGATCCTTTGACACTGTGGGAGCTCATAGAACTAAAATTCATTTTGACAGATTGGGGCCACATGGAACCTATGGCCCCTTGTGGCACTGCAGATCCAAGGACACCATTGTGGCACTGAGAAACCTCATGGAAGCAGAAGTGTGTTGTGACAGAGAAAGGCCTCATGGAGCCAAGGGCCCCTTGTGACACTGTGGGGCCACATGGAACCACAGGTCCATTGTTGTACTGCAGATCCATGGAGGCCATGGTGACACTGTGGAACCTCCTGCAACCCTGGGTGCATTGTGACACTGCAGGGCCTCACAGAACCAAGGACACCAGTGTGACACTGCAGAACCTGACAGAACCAAGGTGACCTTGTTGTACTACAGAACTACAGAACCTCATGGAACAAAGGGTCCATGGTGACATTGTGGAACCAAGGAGACTGTTGTTGGCAGTATGAAATCTCATGGAACCAGAAGCTGTTCCATTGTGACCAAGGGTCCATTGTGACACTGAAGAACCTCATGGTACCTGGAGGCCATTGTAACACTGTGGGGCCTTGTGAAACCAATGGTTCATTGTGACATTGCAGGGCCTCATAGAACAGTGGAGACTATTATGGCATAGAATTACAGAATTACCATAGTTGGAAAAGACCTTTGAGATCATCAAGTCCATCCTATGACCTAACATCACCTCATCCACCAAACCATGAGTGCCATGTCCAGTCTTTTTTAAAATGCTGTCAGGAAGACACCTCCCTGGGTAGAAGATTCTAGTTCCCAATCACTCTTTCAGTGAAGAATATTTTTTGGATGTCAAACCTAAACTTCTGCTGGGGCATCTTAAGACTGTGTCGTCTTGTTCTGTCAATGGTTGCCTAGGAGAAGAGACTGACCCCCACCTGACTACAACCTCTCTTCAGGCAGTTGTAGAGAGTCTCACTGGAGACCATTTTGGCCATTGGGGCCACTGTAGCACGGCAGGGGCTGATGGAATCAAGGGGAGCACAGTGACAGTGTGGGGCTCCATGGGACAAAGGGGCCATTCTGACACCTTGGAACCAAGGAGAGATTTGTTACACTACAGGGCATCATGGACCAAGGAGACCATGATGACACTTTGAGGCCTCGTGGAACCAAAGGGCCACTGTGGCACTGCAGGGCCTCATTCCTGGAACCCAGGGCACAAGAGTGACACTGTGAGCTCCAAGGGACCAAGGGGGCATTCTTACACTGCAAACCAAGGAGACCATTGTGACACTATGGGGCATCAAGGAACTGAGGGTGCATTGTGGCACACCACGGCCTGATGAAACCATGGAGGCCATTTTTACAATTTGAGTCTTTGTGAAACAAAAGGGCCATTGTGGCATTTCAGGGCCTTATGAAACCAAGGATACCTTAGTGACACTGTGGGGCCTCATGCAATCATGGAGATTATTGTGACACTTTGTGGCCCCATGGAACCAAGGAGTCCATTGTGACTCTATGGGTCTCCTCAGGCCAAGGGGCAGTTGTCACACTTTGTGGCAGCATTGAACCAAGGAGTTCATTGTGACACTACAGGGCCCATGGAACTAAGGATTCATGTAACAGTGTGGAACCTCTGTTGCGTTGGCGACCTGGTTCCAGCCCCGCACGGCGGCTCTAACCCAGAGCCACTCGGTCCATGTGCTCCATATACCAATATGGTAGATAGCAAATGGCGACCTGGTTCCAGCCCGCACGGCGGCTCTAACCCAGAGCCACTCGGTCCATGTGCTCCATATACCAATATGGTAGATAGCAAATGGCGTTTATTGAGGGGTCACAGGGGTTTTATGGTGGGCTATCTCTATGTCATTTCCCTTAGCTCATGTCCGGCCGGGTGTGGCCAGGTACAGAGCCGGATCTGACCACAGGGGTGGGGGAAGAAGTGTCCCTAGCTGTCCGTCACAGCCGACATCTTCCTCGCCGCAAATCCCTAACTCCCCACATCTCCCCCTCATGATTAGTAAAAATCATACAAAGTTATAAAATTTAGACGCTATTAAATTTCATGGGTTAGTAAGGTTAGTATATAAAATTGTGACCGTGTTAGTAGCAGGCATGCCTTAAAGTAATTGTCGGCGCTCGACGAGCATAATGTTGACTGTTTCTAGCGCTTCTTAACCTAATTGCACTAGTTTGTTAAATATGCAAGGCCCGAAGATTAGTGTTAGTAAGAGTATAGTGACTGGGCCTATTAGGGGTGGAGATTAGGGTGGTGAGCCATGGGGAACGGTTGAACCACCATCTCGAACCAGCCCTGTTGAGCTTCCCCTGTCCATTTTTCTCAGGTTCAGTCGGTCTCTCAGTTCGCCATGGAGTCTCTGACGACCGTGTGGTCCGCGTGAAAAGCAGCATTCCTCTTCAAGGCGCACACAGTCCTCCTTGCTGCATGAACAGAAGGTCCAGTCCTCGCCTGTTTTGGAGGACGACCTCTGAGAGTGAGGAAAGGGATTTCTAGGGATCTAAATGGATTTCTCGATTCTTTGCAAGTCCTCGCCGACAGTCATCTGCAGTTGAGCCAGTCCTTGGTGTCGGGTTGCGAGGGCTGAGACGCCGGTGGCAGCCGACAGCTCCCTAAACCGAGGAGCATTGCGATGGTGATGCCCGCTACCAGTTCTCGCTAGGAGCCGGGTTGGGTTCCTCGAGCATCTGGTACACTTCTTCTTCCCAAGCATACAGAACTCTGGGGACAATGAGAACTTGAACACAAAAAAGTCGGTAGAGTGGTTGAATTTGTTAAGGAGTACACATGGGCTTACCCTGACTGTTGACAGACCCACATTCCATGCAGCAGGGATTACCCACTGAACTTCCCCCTTTAAGTCTGGATTAGAAATTCTCAGCAGACGCTGCCCATCTGCTTTGCCATAGGTTGCATTGTCAAGCATTTGCCCTGACCCGTGACCTGGCTTAGGGTAATGCCTCTCCGGGGGTGTCCCATCTGCATTGGCGTGGACTGTCTGACTTTGAAAAGATGAATGGGAGACCGATAGCAACCCCTTCATGCAAAGGGGGCTGTGCATCATAGCACAACCAGCATGATTCTGTGAGGTTCGGGTTGGATTGGTTTAATGATAGAAAGGTGGCATTCAACATGTTTAGAATGGGTTGTAGAGGGTTGGTCTGGCTAGGAGATCGACTGGGGAGGAGGTAGGTTTTGCATTTGTGTCCTGTGGCTGGAGCTATGGTTTGTTGTGATCTTTTTCCCCGGGTCTGCTTATTGCAAGAACCGGATTGGATCCGACTGATTGGGATATTGATGGTGGGGACCTGATAATTTGTATGTTTGCCCAGATGCGCGATCATGATGAACTTAATGCCGCCCAGACTTTGCCCGCGGGCCCAACTAGTCATGGGTCAGCTGCAGAATCGTCATTTGTAACCGGTGCAGGTGTGCCGCTTTCTGCCTTGAAAGCATGAGTACTACCTTATCCATGGTGAATTTTGGTTCGATACAGCCGTGGGGAATATAGTTAATTTGCAGGAACTTGTCTGGATGTTGAGGCTTCCATCTATCGCCATTACCAATAGTTTCACACCCCCCAATATCCGCTAAATATCCATACCCTGGGTAATTACAGTAACTCTTCCCTGGCTGGAAGCAGGACACCAATATGTTTGGAACAATGCTGTCTCATCGAATTTGGGGAATCCCGTGAAAGGGAAAATGTCTTTTAGCCTAAACTCGAAAGATGGAGTGTCGGCTGTGACAATTTCTTTGATGGGCCTCTTGAGAGATGGCGAGAACCCACCTGAATGGCTGGTGTGGGTAATGCTTTGTGTCTGCCTGTCCTCCCGCCCACTAACCCTAGGAACAGGATGACACAGGAGGTACCGTTGCTGCTTTGGTTTTGAGGGTGTGAGCTTCAGGTGATGCCGGGTGCTCGGTGGTTCTCTCTCTTCCGGTAGTGGGGCTACAGGTTGCGGCGTCCGATGATCCAGTCCTGCAAACAAAGCCCTCACACCTCATTAGTTGCACTTTGAAGGTCTGGTTTGATCGATTTGAGTGGACACCATTTAATGTTCCCTATCCCTTTTAACGCTGCATACCCCCGCCCCGCGAGCACCGTAGCCTCCAACCTTGTTCCCACCCCCTAGTTCATTTTTGATTACCACCCGCGACCTGTCTCTAGTGCCTGCTGAGTAGCCCAGTGTTTCTGGGCAGGACTGTTTGTTTCGGTCCCCCTAGGGAATTGATTTAATGCTAGCAGCTTCGCTGTTAGTATGCCTGGTCACCGGAGGGAATGGCATTGGTGAAGCCTTCTGTCTTTGCTAGCACTTCTATTTTAGTTTTCAGAGTCTGATTTGCTCTCTCAACGATGGCTTGTCCGGTGCTGTTGTATGATGCCATGTACCAAGGCAATGTTCCATTTCTCGAGACCTAATGCTTGGACCGCCTTTGAAGTGAAGTTTGTGCCGTTGTTCGTCTTTATTTGTTTTGGAACTCAAGCCATGCCATGGCTGTCAGCCAATGTTGATGGTCGCTTAACCGTCTTGAATGCTGTGTGGCCACGATCATACCGGGCTGTATGTGTCCATCGGAATAGCGCAGCCACGCCGGGTTTTTAACAGCTGGCACAGTGTAAAGTCTGTCTGCTATATTTCTGAGGCTTTGAGGCCTCTGGGGTTGACTCCGCTTGACCATAGTGGTGATTTCTGGCAGTGAGGGCACGTATGACACGCAGCTTTATGGCGCCCGGCGGCAGAAATTCCGCACTTCTTCGCCAGTGCTTTTGCTCCGATATGAAGGGATTCGTGCAGCTGTTGGGCTTCTTTCAGCCCATACTTTTTGCGCAGCTGCCAGCCTTGTCATTGCCAATCTGGTAAAACCCTTTGATCGGGCCGCGGCTGTTGACGTGATGACTGATATGGTGCCTTTCCGTGAATAGAGTGCTTCTTCTAGCATTGTTGCCACTGTGGACACTGACACACCTGGTCCGACATGGCTAGGCAGAGCTTGGCCACAAATATGGAGTCAGTCACAATGTTAAGGTGTTCTTCTGGGAACAGTCCGCACGCCAGCACTACTGCTGCTGCTTCTAGCTGTTGGACTGACAGCTGGGGTCGGGTTGTCTTGACGATTGCCATTGTTCTCCTGACTGCCATACTGCCGCTAGTGTGGAGGTCCCAGGACGACGCGTCCGTAGCAGATGTTGGTCCTGCCCTGCGGTCGGTCGACATCCCTGGGTGGAGGTCGATGTCGACGAATCGCGGAGCAGCCGAGTCCAAGGGGGTTTTGCTGCGTAGCTTAATCTCTCCTCCGGCCCGCAAGGGCCATGGCCAGGTATTCGATATTGCTGTTGACTGTGCAGAGAGCTGTTTGGCGGAAGGGCAAGTATATCTGGCAGGCTCGATGCCCAGATGTCTTAGAGCCGAAGTTTCCTGCCTTCATGATGAGGCTGCTGAGGCACTCGACTCCGGGAAAAGGCACGGAAGGTTTCCCCAAGACCACCCATTGTATTGGTTGGGCTTTGTCGGGGGTCCTGGGCTAAGGCTCCCTAATTCCCCTTTTTTGTGAAGTGGGACATACAGATCGACCGGCACGGGATCCCATCTGGCGAGTGTGCTCACTGACATCTGGTGTTCGATGAAGCTGAGCCAGCTTATCGCTTCTGGTGTCAGGGTCTTCTGCTCCCCATGGGTTCCTTCCTTTCAAGAGGTCGCTTTAGAGGGTCCATGACCTCGGGAGGAATCAGATGATGTTGCGAAGCCACCGTAAGGATCCTACCAGCTGCCGCACGTCATGGAGCGTGTTGATGTCTCGGCGGATTTTTATCTGGGAGGGGTTATGTAGGAGCTAGATTCCACTCCAAGGAAGGTCACGATGGTCCCTTCTTTATTTTAGCCGCTATTTCGTGCCCATTTCTCTTTAGGGTCTCAGAGAGATGGTTGATATCAGCTGGTCCACCTGTCTTGTCGACGGTGCGGCAATCAGGATATCGCCCATATATTGCAGGATGGTCATCGTTGGATGGCTCTGTCGGACTGGTGCTAGCGCCCGGTCTACTGTGATCTGGCAGATGGTAGGGAGTTGATCATGCCTTGGGGTAGCATTCTCCATTGAAAGCGAGGTTAGTCAGCTGGCTGTTTGGAAAGACGATGGAAAAGGCGAACCGCCCTTGTCGCCTCTCTGCGGCAGAGGGATAGAAAAGAAGCAGTCTTTGATGTCCAGCACCGCGCAGGGTTGTCCTCTCGGGTATCATTGAGTTCATGGGCAGCAAAGTTTGTACTGGGCCCATCGGGCTGGATTCTCTTGTTCACTTCCCGCAGGTCGTGCGCAAGAGACTAAAGCCTTCTCCAGATCGCTTGGGTATTACTGAAGATTGGGGTGTTCCATGGGCTCGTGGAGGGTCTTCTATGTGATTCTTGTGTAGCTCAGCGGCCAACCAGCTCTAGGAGAGGCAGTCATTCGAGGCTTGGACAAGGGCCACTGTTCAATAAACACGGGTCAACTGATTTCCAAGCTAGTTTGATGGGCACTAGTGGTATACAACAGTGGCCCTAGAATAAATTTGTCAACCTAACGTCCAGCTGGGCTAGGCATCTCTCCCCAGCAAGGGTGGGCATCCTGACATAACGACGTCGTATGGTGATGGTCCTTCCCTGGCCCTCTCAGTGCAGAGTGTTATTGCTGCTAGCCGGTGCTTTGAAGGCCTGGGATTCTCCTCCAACCGGCCTCACCCTGGGGCTTCTTTAGCTTCCACGGTAGAGGCCAGTGTATGTCTGGGATGACGGTGACGCCTGAGCCTGTGGTGTCCACCCAGAAGGGAAGGGCAGATGGCCGTCGTCGAGCTGCTGTGGAGACGCACACTCCGCCCACACCATCAGTGGGTGCCTGCCTATCTTCACAGCAAAGGCCACCCATGGGTCTCGCCACGTAAGCTTTCATGGCCAAGGCCACCCAGGGGCCCTCGACCCCAGGGAGCTGTTGTGGGTATTCCTGAGGTGCAGGTGGGTTTGATTGTGCTACTTGTTGGGCGATAAAGTTGGCCAATTCCCTGAGGGGGTAATGGGCATGGATGCCCCGTCCCCCATTGAGGGTTGCTGTAGCTGGGCCGCTTTGTGTTCCGGGGAGGGAGGGGCTGGGCGCCCGGCTGCCCCCTCCCTTCCCCGCTTCCCCCTGCGGCTTGGATCTGCATTCCTTAGCTAAATGCCCTTCTTCCCACATGCCCAGCACGTCCCCTAGGCTGTCCCTGGCGTGGTGGAGCAGCTGCAGGTGGGTGTCCTGGCTGGGGGCAGTTTACTGCTACATGGCCTGCCTGGCCACACTTGAAGCATGCCATCACGCTGGTTATTGCGGTGCGAACCGCTGCTTGGATGGGAGCTAGGTGTTCCTCCTTTACAACGTGCCTGGATCATGGTTGGCGACATTGGACCCAGGTGGCAGTGATCTTAAAATGTCCTTGGTGGTTGAATTGCATTGCTGCCTCAGGCAGTCGGCTACCACGGGCCTTTCGCCTCTGAAGGTAATGAAGAGGAATCTACTGCTGCTTGGAGCCGGTCCACAAACTGAGTGAAGCTCTCACTCTCACTTTGCTTTATGGTGGACCAAGGCGACTGTTTAGCCAGTACCTTAGAAACAGTACGGATGGCTTCTCTGGCAGCACGGGTTGTTGTCATGACCTCATGGGCCCGCAGACCCTCTGCCTGTGCTTGTGGGGGTAATCATAGTCGGGTCTCTGCCCATTAGCCTCTGTAAGCTGGAGCCATGCAGTGGATGGTTTTCCCCGCTACCAGGGCTAGCTGCTTTGCACAGTTATCCTCCCATTCTTGCTTAAAAACGATCATCCCTGCCCCATCAAAGATTAGCCTGCAAGTCTGTTTGATATCAAAGGCATATCGTCACCTCCAAAAACGCTATCCACAAGTGTAGAAACCATGGCAGAATTAATTCCCTTATCTGCAACCGCTTTTACGATAGCCTGTACGCCTTTCGATTTACCGGGCAGTAGGTTCAGCTGGTTCCCGGCCCGCCTCAACCCGGACCGAACACGAAGGGCGGATGGCGCCCACTCCGCATGCTATTTTAATTTTTCTCCAGTCCGTGAGTGGAGTGCGGTCTTTCCTTGGCGCCGCCCTTAACCCACGCCGGAGGGTTGCGGCTAGCGGTTCTGTAAGCCGCGGCACCCTTTTTGTTAAATCCCCAATCAGTGTCTGATCCGCATCGGACCATCCCCTCCGACCAGCTATCCGAGCTGGAGTCAGAGTCAGTGCCGAAGTCGACTGACTGGACGCTTCCGGGCTGCCGAAGCCTTTTCCTCGGGCTCCGCCTCGCCTCTCCTCCCGGGGGCCGGGCCGTTCCTCCCCTGCGCCTCCCCCGCCTCCTGCTGGGGGAGGTTCTTGCCTTATACGGATCTGCTTTAAATGAGCTCTGATTGGTCTGACGCTCCGTCCCGGGGGCCGCCTGCCCCCTGCTCGCGCGCTCTTGCGCCATTCAGCGAGCCTTCCGCTGCCCCTCCCCCCCGAGCTCTTTGCTCCAATCCTGACCACGCGGTTCGGCGCCATGTTCAAATGCATATGGAGGAGGTTTCGCTCTCCTCCGCCGCTTGTATTTCTGATATTATAGCAGCGTTCAGCTTCTCCTCTGCTAGCCCCTGCCACAGTGCCCGCGCGTGCTCTCCCTCCTCCGCTTGGTGAGTCCCGGCCCACGGGCTGCGGGGTGGATCCAAGGTCCCCAAGCGTCCGCGTGGCTGCCCGACTCGAACCCATCTACGGTTTGCGTAGCCCCGATTCCCCAGTTGCGTGGCTAATAAACAAGTCCGCTGCCCCTCCAAGTCTCCTGTTCTTGCCGGGCAGTTTGCAGAGCCCGAATAACTTTCCCCATGCCTTAAGTGCCTTCCCAGAGCCGGACGACATGGTGTCCTCAGCCAGGGCGTTCGCGTGCATTTACCCCCATATCTCCGGATGGAGAATATCTACCGGGCTCTCTATAGCCCGATCTTTATAAGTCTCGCACTGCGAGAGAAATCATTAAGTTTACAATTTAAACCCCACTGCGCTGCGGGATTTCACTCCACGACCTTAGCAAGGGCCTCCATGGTCCACGCTGGTCCGGGGACGTCTCCCCCCGCCACACAAGTCCAGCTGTGTGGCCGCCGGTGCCTGTCCAGGCGATCCCCGAATTCGGGGCGGTTTCTCGCGCTTTCCGGGTTTCGGCACCACTTGTTAGCGTTGGCGACCTGGTTCCAGCCGGCAGGCGGCTCTAACCCAGAGCCACTCGGTCCATGTGCTCCATATACCAATATGGTAGATAGCAAATGGCGCTTTATTGAGGGGTCACAGGGTTTTTATGGTGGGCTATCTCTATGTCATTTCCCCTTAGCTCATGTCCGGCCGGGTGCGGCCAGGTACAGAGCCGGGATCTGACCACAGGGGTGGGGAAGAAGTGTCCCTAGCTGTCCGTCACAGCCCGACATCTTCCTGGCCGCAAATCCCTAACTCCCCACAAACCTCGTGGAACCAAATGTTCATTGTGACACTGCGGGGCCTCATGGAATCCTGGAGGCCATGATGACACTTTGAGGCCTCGTTCAATCAGGGGCTCTGCACAGCCCCATGGAACCAAGGAGACCCTTCTGCCATTGTGAGTCCCCATGGAACCAAGGGTTCATTGTGATACTGTGGTGTGGGATATGCAGGCACAGAGAGTTCTGTGGGCTTTGTGTGTACAGGATCAGAGACAGAGACGGACACAAGGTTTGGTCTAAGACCTTGAAGAAGGCTTAGAGAATTACAGCATTAAAGTGAAATAGACATGAAAGAAGAATATAAGTTTGTAGTTTAAGTAAAAATATACAGAAATATGTATTATATAAGCCAAGCAATATGTTAAGTAAGACAGTGAAAAATATTAAAATTTAGCAGTAGAACCTGTTATAAAATTAGCTAAAAGTTTAAGACATATTAATCTAAGTTTGTGACATGTTATATGGTTGGTTAAAAATGACGCATTGCAGCAAAGCCATGAAATGCAAAGCAATTAATGATTGGTATAAAAAGACACTAGCAAGCTTTGTAGAAGTATTCAATTGGCTGAAAAAATTATATAAGGCATTGTAACTAAGAATTAGGTGGCTTGTGATATGATGGCGTTGTATCTAACACTTTTAATGTCTCACCCTTTGATGAGGCTGATGCCGTGAGGCAATAAACCATCTTTTACAACATCTCTCGTAATATTTCCATCCCATTACTGTTGTACAGAGGAGAGCCCTGTGACACTGCAAGGCCTCATGGGAGCAAGGGACCATTGTGACACTGTGGAGCCCCATGGAAACAAGAGGCCAGTATGACACAGCTGGGCCTCATGGAACCAAGGATCCAATATGACACTACCATTGTGACACTGAGGGGCCCCATGGAAACAAGGAGCCACTGTGACTCTGTGGGGCCCATGGATCCAAGAGAACAGGTAACAGGTCTGGTGCATGGCCTGACTGGTCCAACTGCCCTTGGCATGTGCAGTGAGGAGAGAAAAAAAAGGACTGTGCATGATTCAGTGTGAATCAAGCAAAACCCGTTTATTTTGCCTGTAAACATGGTTTATATTTACTTCCTTTCTTGGATTACACAGTCACTCATTATTTCATTGGTAGCTCTGCTTTGTCCATGCATTTCTCGATTGGTAGCTCCACTTTGTCCATGAGGCAGGCACACATCTTTTTCTTAATCTAACTGGTTGATATCATAATTGTCATTTTACTCTGGTTGACACCCCTGTGTTTGTCAGCAACTTTCAGCTTCTTCTTTCTTCTTGCAATATCAGCTTTTTTATCCACTGAGATAACCTCATTCAGAAGGTTAGGCTGGTTCATTTAGGACATGTCCGTTTTCCTGTAAATATGATCCTATAATTCCCCCTTCTTTTTTTTGAACCAGCCAAACCTTCTTTATAGCATTTTCAATCATGTTCATAATTCCCCTAAGTATGCATGGCACAATCATTAATAACAACACAATTACAATCAACACAGTATGTGCCTGGATGAGAATATCTATCAACCATCCAGCAATTCCCCAGCCTTTAAGCCATTCTCACAATCCTCCATCAGACACTGTTAACTTTTTCATATTCTCTTTCAATTGTGCCAGTTTCCTGTGAACTGATTCTTAGTAATTGGAAAGTTTCATCCAGCATATTTCTCGAAACTCCTCACACCTTCATCCTTGAGCTAAAACGGAAAAGTCAATAGCTGCTCTATTTTGTAAAGTTGCCTGCCTTATGCTATCTACATCTGTCAAAAGCAGTGATATCACTTCAGAGACTAAGTTAATTTGTTTAGCGGTCCAACATCCTAAGTTGTTGAGCGTCGTAAGTGCCTTTCCTGATGCAATTTGGGGTAAAACCAAAAAGTTTAGAGCATGTACAGATTCGTCCCAAAACTGTACTGTATCTTCACAGTGTGGGCCTAACTGATTTACATCTCTCTTTGTCCTTGCATTTTGTGCAACATTCCATATCATGTGATTCAGTAACTGCTTATGGTCTGACCTAAACACGATCAATTTTCCAATAGAACAAGTCTGCCTACCAGGTTACTTGGAATTCCAGCCCAGGCCCTATCTCCTCAAATCAAAAAGATTCCATTGGGTAATTTTAATCCCTGTGTATTGTTGTCCCATGCATTGCTTTATACCTTATTTCTGGGGCAATAGCTGTTAGAATCATCCCTTCTGTGTCTATAAAGTACACTGCTAGGCTGTACAGAAACTTTTACTGACTTGCTATTGCCTTAGCTGCTTTGCCTGTTGTGCATTGCCTTTAATGCCAGACATCCATCCTTTGGCCATAAAGATCCTAACAAATTTAATTTTTGTCGCTCAATCCCTGTATGATTCAATTGTGTTATTATTTGTCCCATCCAGCAGGAATTCCCATCAATCTCAGGTTTCAGAGTTTGGCATGTTGCATTAGCTTGAGTCAGATTCATTGTTGCCCACGTTTTGTTTTTTACCAGGTCCCTAAACTGTGTAGCCTCAAACCATGGCACCCCAATCAGACACATCCTAAAAGGATCCCTGGGGTGGCCATAGATAAGTATTGCTGTCCTGCCTGGTTGGCATATGTGACCCGTATGTTTTCCCTGGGGTTAATTTGCAGTGCTGGATGTTCATTAGTTACAGTTACCCATAGCTCACTCAAGAGCATCCTTAGCTTCCCATTGATTAACCACATTTTTGCAGCTTGTTGATTTCATTTAATAATGAATTGGAATCTGAATACACTTGCCACACTTCTTGGTTAAGGGTATTGCATCTTTAGCCAATCTCCCTGTAGCATGGGCTCAAATCGATGTTCTTATCCTTGGGCTTCTTGGATGCTCGTGCACTGTTACAATTAGTAATTCGATAACTTGTTCTGCTACCTCCGATTCCTTTGTAATACATATTCTACATAAGGTACAAATCAAAAATAGACTATGCTTTTACCATTGCTTTTTACATCCTTCACACTGATACAAAATCCAACAGGTACAGTCACAATTGTCCCTGCAACTAATCCGCTCATTTTACTTCTGGCTGGCTGGTCCCTCATGTGGTGCTTCTACCAGTTATCCACAGTCTCACCCATTTTTCTGGGATCCATCTAGTGCCAGAATCACAACTGAAACATTTTAGACCTGTCGTTGGATACTACTCGGAACCAGGGAAAAAGCAGCCTTGAGGCCTTGCCCTTCTCAGGCCTTTACAAGGTCAAGGGATTATAACAATGACTATAACTCACCTGCAGGGGGCGTGAGAGACGTGATGTTTTGCTTAAAGCATGTTTTCAAAGAGGTGTTGCCTTCTTTGACCATTGAGTAGTTTTTATTTTGTTTTTCACGTGCTACCCTTTATATATGTGTAGTGTTTCTTTAAATAAAGCTATCTTTCTTGCTTCTCCATTACACAAGGAACTATGTTGCATTATCCTTTTCGCTGCTCCTATAGCCTTAAAGTGCAACATGGATCTTGGTCACTATTTCCTTCTTGGATCAACATTTTAACAGCCACAGCAAATGCAGTAGCCGTGTATCTTTTTCCATAGATTTTTCCTCAGCTGTGCCTGCTCTGGAGCAAGCCTCAATCTTTTCCACCAATGTTGCACTTCTGGGCAGAGCCTGCAACAATGTCTTACAAGATGGATTAGCATTTTCTACAGCCAAGGCCATAAGCAAAGCTTCTCTTACAGAGTCAGAAAGAAGATCTTTTTCTAAAGCATTTTTCAGCCTATCTATGAACAGCAAGTATGGCTCTTCAATATCTTGCTGAACTTTCACATAAGAGAGAGCCAGTTTCCCAGCCTCTGGTAATGTTTTTAATGCTTCCCTTGCTAGGCCTTGTGACTGCTGTAAAGCTTCTAAGTGCAGTCGTGCTTGTACTTGTGCATCAGCAAATGATCCCTGACCTAGTAACACATGTTCAGAAATCCCCCTTAACAGATGCCCATCATTCCTTTCCAGATTGCTAACTGCGGCAATGTGACACAAATCAGACCGCCTTGTCCACCATATCAACTCATGCATGGGTGTTAATATCAGTCTAGCTATCTGCCAGCAATCAAAAGGAGTTCAGTGTGATCCAGTAAAAACATGACTGTGTATAGGAGGAGATTAACCCATACGGCAAAGCTGACTGTCCAGCTTCTTTAATAATTTTCTATTCTAGTGTGAACCATGTATTTGGATGCCTTTATCCTTTTCCATCACTCTCCCCCCGAGTTGTACCAGATATACCATTGGAATAAATTCATACTCAATTATTGCATCCTTTATCAGTCCTTTCCAATCTTGGAATCGTTGTTGTCCCTGACTCCATTCATCTTTGTGTTCTAAGTCCCTGTCAGCTGATCCATGGCTGCCATGTCATCTTGTATGAATTGCTTATGCAGTTTTTGTTTTTGTTCCAACTCCTGCCATTTCTTAAATGACTCCAGTGCCCAAAAAAGTTGATCACTCATCACCTGCAGAGTACACTGGCCAGCAGGTGATGGCAGAGTTGGTGGAGGGAGTGGTGGGTACAGGCAGTGAGTGCAAGGGGCAGGTTGTGGTGGAGGGATTGCAGCTCCCTGTCCCTCGGGCTCAATTTCCATCGGCTCATTTTGTGCTGAGCTCGGTGCATCTGACAGTTAAAAACACCTGGGTCCTATGCTGGAGAAAAGTTCTGTAGTGTCTGTGACCCTCCTCCTTTTGCTTCTTCCAGCGGGGGTGGTGATGGAGGAGCAAAGGAAGGAATATCAGGGTCATTGTCAAATACTTTTATTGAATATACAAGTTCAGCTCTAGAGCACCAAATGCTCCAGCGGCAGCATTGAGTTCTACCTTCATTTCCCAGATTACAGTAATTATCCAAGTAAGTTTCCAAGTTGTTGCTTGTTCTTTTGCCTCTTTTGATCCATTACTCACTTCATCCCACAGAAGCTGTCCTATTTGTTCAAATGTCTTTGTTTTAAATGCAACATTCATTTTTGCATTCAATTCGGGGGACACTCGTGTTCCCTGCTCAACAATAATAGTTTTCTGAAGTTACTCTCACCATATTTAATCCTTCTCTTAGAAAGGATATGGAGGAGAAGCTACATTACTGCACTTTTGTCTTTAGTTAAATTTTGTCCCATCTCCTCCTCCTGGCTGCTCCCTCACTGTGCACCTGTCCCAAGGTACATTAGTCAGTCCCAGGCAATCCTACAACCTGCCAGTTTCAGTCCCGCTGAGCCGTGCTCCAGCCAGGCTCTCCTTCTGCGTTCTTCTGCCACCTTCCCTCTTGATTCTGATCACATTAGGGTCACCATCAGACAAGAGAAGATGAAGGACTGTGCACGATTCACTGGGAATCAAGGAAAAGCCATTCATTTTGCTTCTAAATATTGTTTATATTTACTTCCCCTCTTGGATTACATAGTCACTAATTTCGCAGTCATTAAGTCATTGGTAGCTCTGCTTTGTCCATGCATTTCTTGATTGGTAACTCCACTTTGCCTATGAGGCAAGCATGCATCTTTTTTTAAATCTTATTGCTTGATAATATAAGTGTCATGGTACTCGGGTTGACACCTCTATGTTTATCAGTAACTTTCTGCTTCTTCTTTTTGACACATTAGCTTTTTTATGCCCAGAGATGACCTGATTCAGAAGGTTAGGTGGATTAATTTAGGAAATGTACGTTTTTCCTTTCAATATGGTCCTACACTGTGCTGCTCCACTTTTGCCCAGCCCAGCTCTGTGTGGGGCAGAGGGAGAACAAGGGGCAGGTCCCTCCCAGTCAAAGCCCAGGGACCCTTCCAGCCCCAAGGCTTGGGGCACTGTCAGCACTCACTGCTCCAACCACCGCTTCTGCTGGCACTGACAGCAACACCCAAACTGTGGCTGATCCCGAGGGAGCACATCTAGTGCCTGGATCTGATCCCCTGACTCTGGGGCAGGGCTGGACAAATGACCCCCACAGCAGCAACAGCAGCAGCAGCAGCAGCAGCAGCAGCAGCAGCAGCAGCAGCAGCACATGGAGCTGACTTTCAGCAGAGCCCTGCCACTCTTCCCTCCCATGTGCATTGGTGTCACAGCAGACCTTGCTTGGTCTAGCCCTCTGCAATCTCTCCCTAGCTTCCACCACCTTTTCATCTTTTTAACTCCAAGATTTTCCCACAAGAATTAGTACCTTGTTATTTAGAGTTAGAGACACAAGAGGGCAGAATTACCTCAGAAGCAACAGATCCTCAGGCCTCAAAAAAGGACCAGTAAAATCGTAACCCATTGCAATTACAGTTAATAACATAAGAGGGTAGTGTTACATCAAAGATATTGCACAAGTCCACTACAGAAAAAATAGATAACATTACTCAAAATCCAAAATCTCCACCAGCAAAATTTAAATGACACAAACACAAAACACCTATTACCATATAAAATACTTCCTTCCACTACCTTACAATAAACAAGAAGCACAATTTACACAGAATATTTCAGTTAGGGTGTGCTGGCTGCACCTGGTAGGGGGGAGGGGTGGAGCCGCCTGGGGGAACAGAGGGGCTGTCCCATCACTGGGAGCTTCCCCTGTGGGATGTGGGGACCAATGGGAGGGCTGATCTGGTAGTTGGCATCCCAGGTGGCCAATGAAAAGCTATGTCGCTTTCATAAATCACATTGCTAAGGCTAATTTGCTCTCTGGCCTTTCAGCTGCAAGGCCGATAGCAACCCCCAGAGCCCTGGCCGTGCATTGCCGCCCTGCATGGCCTCAGCTCCTCTCTGGCTCCAGGCAGCCCCCAGGTCCAGGCAGCCCCTCACAGCTCCAGCTCAGCGGGGCTCAGCCAGCGGCCTTGGTGTGGCTCGGCCCGGGGAACCTGGCCTGGCACCCTGGCCCTGGCAGTGGGGGGCCCGGCCTGGCCCTCGGGAGCCCCTGGCCGCATGGCCCCCAGCCCCATGGCCAGTGGCCCTGGCACCACCCTACCCCGGTTCTGTGGGGGCTCAGCTCTGTGGGGGCTCGGGTCAGCTCGGTTCCCCTCTCCATGTGGCATGGCCAAGCTGAGGGAGATCGGGGAGCCACCAAAGGCTCTCCCTTCCCCCTTCCCCATTCTGCAAGAAGAGGCCTCCAGCTGACCACGTGGCTTCTTCACATTCTGGATGTATTTTTAACTCTCTTAATTCCTGGATGAAGTTCTCAATCTCCTGAGCTTCCGTGAATGAGAAGAAATGAAGCATGGAGTCTACAGAAGTCAGTGGAATGAGGATAAAGTTCTTGATGGGAAGAGATTGAAAAGATGCAACTCATAAGTAGCTGAAAACCTTTTTTGTGGGCTAAGGGGACTGTGACTACACTAAAATTCATTTAAACTGTGAAATATACTTGGGAGGTTTGGGTGCTTGAGAAGAAGACTTTTTGCCTCGCGGAAATGGAGCTCTCCTTTGGGACTGGAATATGAACAGAGACATTTGATAGAGAAGGAGATGAAGAGAATTTTGTTTTTCAGCAGCCTGCCTTTAAAAGTAGAACCGCATGTATTTATCATAACCCATAGCACAGCTCTGGAAGGACTGTGAAAATGGGAGGAAATTCATAATTTTGTAGGTCTGGACGGATGCAGACTGTGAAGGTGAAGACACCCCCTACACCAAATCAAGAACAGGAATTTTCTCTCTAGAGTGAACTGAAGTGATTATTTAAGTAAATAACTGGCTGAAGTGTTTTCTGTATGTTGTTGTTAAGGAATGTGGAATGAACGGAGGGGGAGGAGGAAACAATCTAGGAATCTTATTCTAAATTCTTTTTGTGTTATTAATAAATTTCTTCTTATACCCTTTTAAGTTTTAAGCCTGCTTTGCCTCTGCTCCTGAATCCTATCTCTTAAGGGAAACTAATTATATTAAAATTGGCAAACTCAAGTCACACCGTGACATAGGGTTATAGCAGTGAATTATGCTTTTAATAATACTGATAATACCTTAGTTCCTGTTACAATTACCCCCAAACTTGCGGCCACCCCGTGTGATCAACAGAAACCCCTTTGCCAGCTTCCAAATACCTTCCCCAAACCTGTCAGCTCTAGGTGTCGGATGTCTCCGACACGCTGTTAGTAATGCACAGGCATACCTAGCATCTTACAGGCTTACAGGCTCATCTTACCTTGGGGTCTCCAAAAAAATTTTAATAAAACATACCTCTAGGCTGTACAGGAGGTTGTTGTTTCCCCTCCAGAAAATGTCCCAGGGTGTGCTGGGATGTCTACATCCACTGCGTTCCAGCAGCCAGACAAAGACGTTCTAGTTGGCTCACCAACTGATTTTGGGAATCAGGAATTGACACTGAAATTGTAGAGAGTATGTTTTATTCCCAGCTGGGACACTTGGGAGGATATTTCCTCCAAAAGATGGGTACCTTGTCAAGACATGTTCCAGGTATAAATACACATTGATCCCACAAGCCCACACCTCCCTGCCTGCCCATCTCTGCCTTCTCCTGCTTTGTGCCCCACCTCCTTGCCCTGAACCGGAGCTCCGGCCTGGCCGAGGTGGATGCTTGCGGGCCGAGGACTGTTTGTAGTTGTGCCTGGTGCTTGTCATGGTACGCTGCAGGGTACTGGTTTTTGCACCCTGTCCCCACACCCGCGCCATGAAACTACGATCTCCACATTCAATAGTCCATAAATCTCCCCACTTTTTGGCCAGAGGCCACTCGATTTGGAAAAAGACTATATAAAGTGGGAAGACTTGGAGATCTCTTTCTCCCCAAGGAATTGAAGACGTGTCTCATCAGACGACCACGAGGATGCATCCCGTCTGTTGGTAGCTATATCCCGTCCTTTCACTGTCTCATCCTCTCTTTCTCTCTTTCTCTGGCACTCAACAAATTACATTATTACTTTCTGCTTAATAAACCTCAGTCTCTTGCCTTTTGTCTTTTGCACCCCAGGGTTGAACAAACCATCACAACTCCCGCTTGGGTTGAGCGGATCGTGACATTATGTGGCGTCACAGACAGGATAAAGGGTTTCTGATAGACAGAAGGGTTGCTGGTTGTGTCTAGTCTTTAACAGGGGAAGGACGTCTTGCTCCAGCCGCACCTAGCTGGCCACCTTGCCAGGGTGAACCAGACTAGAAAGCAAAGGGGGCATTTCAGATTTCCCGCAAACTGCACACACCTAGGTGAAAAGCATCATTTGAGGATTCTGTCTTCAGAAATTCACAAATTATCTCTTGGTGCAAAAGGCAGAACTGTGCTGTTCTTGTTCTTCATTACTGTATGAATGTGCATTGACCTCCCTGAGTTAAGGAGAATACTGTGCAGGCTGAGGAGTGCGTGTGTAACTCTAATCTATTATATGTGAACTGACCTTTCCTAAAAACTAGGGGGGGAAAAACCAGGTTGTGTGTCTACCTTTCTTGAAAATAGGGGGAAAACTGCGTTGGGTGTGTGTTCATGTATACTAACCTTTCCTAAGAAGTTAGGAGGGGTACCGCGCAGGCTATGTGTCTACCCTGCTGGAAATAAGGGGGGGAAAACTGCGTAGGGTGTGTATACATGCGTACTAACCTCTCCTAAAAAGTTTGCAGGGGGTACCACACGGGCTGTGTGTCTACCCTGCCCGAAATAAGGGGGGAAAACTGCGTAGGGTGTGTGTGCATGTGTGCTTTTCCCTTTCCTAAAAAAACTGTGCAGGTTGTGTGTCTACTCTTCCTGAAATAAGGGGGGGGAAAACTGCGTAGGGTGTGTATACATGTGCACTAACCTTTCCTAAGAAGTTACGAGTTACCACGCAGGCT
Source organism: Luscinia megarhynchos (assembly GCA_034336665.1). NCBI lineage: Eukaryota > Metazoa > Chordata > Aves > Passeriformes > Muscicapidae > Luscinia > Luscinia megarhynchos. The sequence goes on from JAPFBE010000053.1 coordinate 206,984, forward strand.
GTGTGTCTACCGTCTCTGAAATAAGGGGCTTGTAGACAGCAAAAGCTGTGTGTGTATAATTAAGTGCTGATCTCCCTTGAGTGGCTTTACTTCCTTTTTTTTTTTCTTTTTCTCTTCAAAATGGCTAAAAATCATGATGCAAATTATAAAGCTGCATTTTTCGCTTTGATAGCTAAGTATAATGCCAGACCCTCCGAAGGGGGAGAAGATTGGGCACACAGTAACTGGTTTAATTTAGAAAATGTGATTGATAGGATACATTCTTTGCAACATGAAACAAAATTCAAACTGGGCAGAAATAAGATCATTCGCTGCTCAGTTTTGGGGGCCTGTCTTACGGCAGCTGTAGAAACTCGCTTTATGCGAAGAAGTGAAGAAAGAGCAATTATTGACTCTCTACAAAATTTAGTGGAAATTTTGCAAAAACAATTAGATGAAGAAAGGAATGACAATCATGTTTTGAGAGATGAGATTCATTCTTTAAGAACAGCCCTAAGACAAGAACACACCAACACTTTAAAACATACTGATCTACCAAAAGAAACAGAAGAGAAAGAAATGAATCAAATATATCCTCAAAAGGAAGTAACTCTGATGAAAAATAATGGAGAATATTGCTGCCCTAGCTTGAGACCTTTGGCTAAAACAGAATACAATTTTATCAATGATGAGATTTTTAACCTACAAATAACCACTACAAAAATCCTGTACACTGCTACTGAATCATCAGAACAAGACGCCAGTGGGCACTGGGGCCTTGGAGCTCTCTTAACAATGGGTGAGAAATTTAACTTATGGTCTCCAACTCAGTACGCTGTTTTTTGGGCAGGTGGGCTTAATCCTTTGGAAAGGGGAGACCTTGTAGCTTTAGTTGGTACTCCCAACCAACTCCTAGAAAACATTCAAAAAGCTGCTTGCTTGCAAATTATACATGAAATAAAATTCCCTGCTGACTATAAATCACCTATGCAATTACCTGTGAATGTAAAACAATACTCTCTTCCTTCTGGTGCCAAAGAAGGAATCAAACCTTTTATACAGGACTTGTGAAACTCCCCTGTATGGTCAATCCAAAAACGCAAACCTGACAATGTGGCTGTTTATCACTATATTGATGATACCCTTGTGGGAGGAAATGAAATAGAAGTGGGGGATACCCAACAAAAAATAATCTCCCATTTGGAAAGCCTTAACTTGCAAATTTCCTCAGAGAAATTTCAAAAGCCTTCTCCGGAAGTGAAGTTTTTGAAGACAGCCTCTACTGGGATCTCCCCCGTGACAGGATGGCCCAGAAATCCACAGTAACAAAAGGAACTGTAAAAAATCTGGCAATAACAGAAACTGAGAGCTTGGGTAGCAGCTACGACAAACTTGCCTCGGTAATTAAAGTAGCCTCTGCTTTCTCCCCCATACAATCTTTGTTCTCTACCTCTTTGTTCACTGATACTTCTGAACAAATTAATGCTGGGAGATGGGGTGGCTCTTGGGTTGGGGTGCTGATGGTTGTTTGGAATGTTTTCCAGCTTGAAGTGAGGAGTGCCTCCTTTGTTTGCAACTACACTGACTCTTATCCTGTGTTTAAAGAGAGTTTACAGAGTGGCTCCCTTTTTGGCAGCAAAATGATTGGGAAGTTAACAGAATTCCAGTCTGCGTTACATGCTGAATAGTTCCATCATTTTAACCTCCTGCCTCTTCATGGCAGATTCTGTTTTGTTTACTTTTCACATAATAATGCCACGGAACATGAAGATTAATTGCTGAATCCCTCATCGAACCTGTATGCAATTACAGCACAGGACCTTACAGCTGTGTTTTATTTTGTGATGATTCAAAATCAAAAATTGAACTGTTGTACAATATTCCCATGAAATAATGTGTGGTAAAAACAATATAAAATACTGAGGGGAACTTGATGTTAATGTTATAACACCCACTACCCAACCACCGGTTATACTGAGCCTGAAAATTTTTGAAATTGGACCTTGGGTAATTCGGAAAACTGGCCAACAACAAATATTGTTTACTTTGGCATGGTCTTTGAAACAAGTCAAATTGCCAATGCAAAACAATGTCTCAGTAATTCAGCCAGCTTGTTCATATTTTTCTAGGGGTGGACAACCTGGTTGCAAAAGGAGGATCCTTTCAAGAACAAACAAGAGACATAACTGGTGTTGTGGGAACAAGATTGGGAATTTTGAATAGTATTGATTTAGAAGTATTAATGGATAAATTGGCTAACATTCCTTTAGCTCTCTGCTGTATCCAGGCTCAATTGTGGATGCAGCCAGTTGCTACCTCAATTGTACGAGAAGTCGAGGAAGCTACTTTTCCTACTGAAATTCGGAGAATAATTCGGGATAATGCCCAAGATTTTGAAAAAGAATTCCAATCCTGGTGAAACTACTACCCCAGCATAAACACAGCCACAGCCTTTGCACTGACCATATGTAATGATTCAGTACATTCAATATTCCCTATCACTGCATTAGGGCTAAATCAAGACGGAGCTGTTCTCTATCCTTTTGAACATAGAGAATGGGCCCGTCAAATTGGTGAAAAGTAACAAACTATTAGTTTGGAAACTTGCATTGTCTGGGAACAACAAGGGTTTATCTGTGAAAGTAATGCAATCAAGATATTTGCTTAGACATAGAACAGAATGTCTCTAATTTTGAAAGTTATCCAAAGGAGATTCCTGAAACACTACTGGGGTATATGAGCAAAGGGTGTGCATGCTTTAGAAGTGCTTGTGATAGTATTTTCATAGAAGATTTGGTAGTGAGTACTAAAAATCATTTAAATCTTTGTGTCTGCAACTTTACTAAAATTGCAAGGTATACAAATGGGTCACTTTTGACACCCCTAAGGTTATTGACACAAGGCAAAATGTATGATTTAAAATAAGTTAAAATATGGTTTTGTTTTAAAATTTGCTTATTTTAGTTGTGTTGCATTTTGAATTGAAATTAAGTAATTGATTTGTAATTGAAAATTGCTTGTTTTAAAATTGCTTGTTTTAGTTGTGTTGCATTTTGAATTAAAATTTGAAAGATGCTTGTTTTAAAATTGCTTATCTTTGTTGTATTGCATCATGAATATTGATCAATATTGATTTTTTTAGTTATTATTTAAATTGTTTCATTTTCTTTAAATATTGATTCAAATAGTTTAAAATTTATAAATATTGATTTAAATTGTTTATTTGTTGTTTGTAATCAGAAACTGACACTGATTGTTAAATTGATTATTATATCTTATTATTATTAAATCAAAATTGAAATTGAAAATTCATTAACACTGATTTAAATTGTTTATTTATCTTTTTGTAATCAGAAATCGAAATTGAAAATTGATTGTTAAACTGATCATTTGTTATGTGTTCTCTCTACTTTTTTCTTTCCCTTACCTTTTTCCTACTTTCCTATTCTGTCCAACTTTCTGTCTCTGTTTTCTGGGATATGCTATCAACATGGACGAGTCCTGAAGACTTCGCAACACCTCGAAGGAAGTGTTCCTGCCGATGATCGTGAGTCACGGGGTGATGTAAGAGTCAGTCCAAAGTTTTCTCTGATCTACCTCATGACCATCATCAGAGGCTGGGACCTGAGATTGCACCACTTGCTCTGAACCGGAGCTCCGGCCTGGCCGAGGTGGATGCCTGTGGGCCAAGGACTGTTTGTAGCTGTGCCTGGTGCTTGTCATGGTACGCTGCAGGGTACTGGTTATCGCACCCAGTCCCCACACCTGTATCGTGGGGCTACAATCTCTGCATACAATAGTCTATAAATCTCCCCACCTTTCAGCCAGAGGCCACTCGCTTTGGAAAAAGACTATAAAAAGTGACGTTCTTAGAGAAGACTTTGAGATCTCTTTCTCCCCAACGGATTGAAGACGCGTCTCGACAGACGACCACGAGGATGCGTCCTATCTGTTGGTAGCTATATCTCATCCTTTCACTCTCTCACCCTCTCTTTCTCTCTTTCTCTGGCACTCAATAAATTGCATTATTGCTGTCTGCTTAGTAAACCTCAGTCTCTTGCCTTTTGTCTTCTGCACCCTGGGGTCGAATGAACCATCATGACTCCCGCTCAGGTTGAGTGGATCGTGACATAAGCCCAGCACTAAAGCACATCCTGAAGTGCCTGGACAACCGGCCCTGAGCCAAATGTGCCCTCTGGATGAACTTTCCAAACAAAGGTTATCTTTACATGCAAGCATTAGAGAAATATGCATGGTCATTAGTACTGTCATAGATGTATCCATTCATTAGTGAAACATGTATTGACCTTTTTGTATTTAGAAAGTGGACAAGCCATGAAATCCAACATCTGGCCTTGTTTGGGGGTATATGGTCAAAGTCAGCTCCTTTGGTTCCTCCTTGAGCCCTGGCCAGGCTTTGGGAATGACCCAAGAGCAGAATGAAACCAGCTGTCACTGCACTAGAAGTGCTGTCAGTTTGTTTATTCAGCACTGTCAGAGTTGGGGCCTCTCATAGCAGGGTTGGAAGCCTCACCTGTGGCTGGAGGCACCTGCAGGAATTCCCAGTGTCCGGGAGTGGTACTGCTGTCCTTGGCTGTGACAGCTTCCCCCAGCTGATGTGTGCACCTGGGTGATGGCAAAGCCTGAGGGGAACTGCTGCTGTCTCTTTAATCACTGCAGCAATCTTTGGTAGTGATGGTTGGGTGCATTGCTGAGCTTCTCCTTTTGGGATCCTTTGCTGCTCTCAACTATAGTAAATGACACTGGTTCCTGAACTTGGTGTCTGTGTCCCTGCTGCTGACACAGCACACTGATAAAAACACAGTTGGGAGTGGGGTCAGTGCAGTGTCCATGGCCACAGCCTCTGGCAGTGGCCCAGTGCAGGTTGGGATGATGATCCACCCTCACAGCTGGCCCAGGGCAGCTCTGAGTGGATTTTGGTGGCACCTTGGGCTGGCACACACCTGAGGAGTGTGTCTGATTGCAGTGGGGAAAATTAGGAGTTGTACATTTGCTTAAAAGAAAAAGAAAACATCTCTTTGCCTGAATGCAGCCCATTCTCCAAAGCAAAGCAGGTCCCCAGGTGAGGAGACACACAGGATGGGGTGGGAATGTGAGCAAGGTTGTCCACACTGGGTCAGACCCCAAGGCACAGCTTCTCTGAGCAGGCCAGACCTCCTGGGAGAGACCCTGGATCAATATCAATCACAGAATGCTGCAATCACCTCTGCTTTAAAGAGAACAGTAATAAAAATACACCCTTTAAAATGCCTTCCTGATGAACTGCACCAGACCAGGAAATCAAGGCAGCCATGGTTTGTTAGAAACCTCTCAAGAACTCAGTGAGAATTAAACTCCAAAGTTTCTGATATTCATGTCCCACTGAGGGACACGACTGAGAAAGTGTCCCCAGGTTCAGTTAGAGAAAATTGGGGCAGAGATGACAGGTGGGGACAAGAGAAGCCAAGTCTTGGTGCCCTGGGGCACAGCAGGGTCTGTGCCACCAAGGGCTCTGAGGAGACACCTTGTCCTGAGCCACTGGGGCTCTGGCACAGCCCCAGCAAGGCTGGCCACTGTCACCCTTGTCCTGCCCTCAGCATCCCCCACATCCCAGTGGCCTCAGGGATCTGCTGGGACCAGTCCCTGGGGAGCCTTGGTCAGGAATGGCCCTGGGGGCTCCTTCATGCTCCCAGGGACTGCAGGTTTCAGAGGACTTTGGTTTGCTTTTGCCTTGGAGTCTCTGAGAGCTTTGTGCAATCATGGCCTCCAATTTTCTGCTTTAATTAGTCTCTTGAGAGCCTTTCTCAGTAACAACATTCAGTGGGGCTCATTAAATGCTTCAAGGTACTTCAGATTTTTAAGGCCTCTCTGAGTCTCTGAGAGGTTTTGGGCAATCATGGCCTCTAGTTCTCTCCAAGGAGTCCATGAGGAGCCTGTGTCGGGGATGGACTTCAGTGGGACCCATTAAAGCTTTGAGACACTTTGGGTTTTTCTTCTGCCTTGGACTCCTGGAAAGGTTTGTGCAATCTGCTCTCAGGCCCTGACGTTCAAGGGCTCAGCACTAAATCCACCACGGGGCTCATTTTGAAAAAGCAAACCATGAGAAACATGACAAACCATGGCTCTGCCTTCATTTCTCTCTGGTTGAGAACATATCCAGTAATTTGTTAGATTGAGTATTTTGGCCGCTTTTATCTTTAATTTTCATCAGAATTTTCATGACTAATCCCTGGTAATACTCTAGAGATTTTTCCAGCAAACAAAAATTCTGCCTGATTATCCAGATACAATTTACAGACTTCAGTAGTAATGTAGTGACATGGTTTTTCATTCTTTTTCCTCAGTGTCATTTCTGTTAGGAACAATAATTCTGTTGTCCACAGAGCTGACACCTGTTTAATTCCAGAATAATGTCCCCAAGGTCCTTTTCTGTTCAGCTGTCCCACGCTGTCTCTGGGTGACAAGGCTTGGTGGGGTCATTTCCCCTCTGGCTGGAGAGGTGCCTAGTCCCAGTCCCTGAGGGCACCCAGGCTCCTGGATGGAATTGGTGTGGAAGTGCCTCAGTGTCACATCAGCCTTCACATGGAGCCCCATGGATCAGAGCATTTTCCAAAGAGCTGTTGGGACAAACAGGGAGATTTGGTCTGGCAGGATCTGTGAAACAATATCCCACTTGTTCTGGCACAGAACACTTGGCTGCAGGGACATATTCCCATTGTTCTCACCCAGGTTTCAGGATTCAAACAGTACTGTCTTTGCCCAGAGCTTTTCCTTCAGCTGGCTCAGGAGGGCCATTTGGCCTCTGCACCCACACTCTCCTCCATTATTATGACTGGTGCACCCCAACCCTTTATCTCCATGAACAGCAGTGATTTAATGTGGATGTTCTTTTTTTCACAGTTGTTTCAAAAACTGCAGTATGAAGAATTGTGCTACCCTGACATGGGGTTGAATAATCCTATTGTTCACAAATGCTTAAGAGAATTAGTTTAATTTCTCCTTGATAATCTGCACCAATTACTCCTCCCAAAACATGAACACTTCAAGGCCAAGCTCAAGTGAGCATTTATCAAACCAAAGTGTCCTGGAGGAATCTAAATTTGCTTCTGATTTATCCTAACTGAGTCTAATGCATAAAGGTCCAGCCCTGCAGCCTCTGGGGTGGCCCTGCCAGGGGCCATCACACCCAGAATAATTTCCCAGGCAGTCACAGTGTCACTGTCCATGGCTGTATTTGCACATTGGGTGCAGCCATGCACATCCAGGGGGTTTCCATTCCCCAGTGGGGAAGTTGTTAAGGGTATGGAGCACATCTGTGAGATGAGATTTTCACTGCAATAAATTCCCATCTCCTATTTTTTTTCAACTTCTGTTTTAACAGCCTCTTCATCTTTTCAATTAATGCTGCAGCTTGTGAGTGGTCTGGTGTATGAAAAACCCAGCAGTCTTACTCACTTGATTTTTCACAGGAACAGACAAAGCATTCCACATCCTAGTGTCAACAAACACTATACAACCAGCCAATTTCTTCCCTTCCTCCTTCATTCACTGTATAGGATCTCACAGAGTTCACCAGTGATGTTTGTGTCCTGGCCAATCATTTTGTGTAGAGTATTAAGTGTTACATCTCCGAGCAGCAAAAGCTAAAAAATTAGTATTTGGAGCATTATTTTACAATGTCATTATACATATGTGAATGTACATACATTAAATTTTTATTATATTATATATATGTATATAATTATTTATTATAGTATTACTCTTTCCCTTGCACAAATGAATCCATGCTCAAGATTAAAAACCTTTTCTGTTGCTCCATGTGGGAGCATTTTGACAGCAATCGTTCTCTCTGTTGGTGCTGTTTCTGGGATGCTGCTAACAAAATTCATCCTCATTTTCCCAAACACACAAGTGCTTTTCATTTTTCCATATTTTAATACATCCAGTAGTTCAGCTTCTTTCAGCTGACTTCCCCATTGCTCCCACGGTGCTCTGAACTCAGCCCACTCCAGAGCCAGCAAACTCTAGGAATGGTTTTCCCAATAACTGGGAATTTCAGACAGGACTGAGTCCTTACTACATTTAGAAACAACATTTTGTGGTGATCTAGCCAGACTACACCAACTTTGTTTTACCAGTGGGCAGGGTCAGCAGCAGAGACACAGACACCAAGTTCAGGAATCAGTGTCATTTACTGTAGTTCAGCAGGTCCAGCAAAGGATCCCCAAAGGAGAAGCTCAGCAATGCACCCAACCATCACTAGCAAGATTGCAATGCTGCTGCTCCTCGGGATCAGCCACAGTTTGGTGTTGCTGTCAGTGCCAGCAGAAGCAGTGGCTGGAGCAGTGGTGCTGACAGTGCCCCAAGCCCTGGGGCCAGAGGCCCTGGGGCTGGAGGGAGCTGTCCTTGTTCTCCCTCTGCCCCACACAGAGCTGGGCCAGGCACAAATGAGGCAGCACAGTGTAGGATCATATTGACAGGAAATGGACATGTACTAAATGAACCAGCCTCAGCTTCTGAATGAAGTCATCTCTGTGGATAATAAAAGCTGATGTTGCAAGAAGAAAGAAGAAGCAGAAAGTCGCTGACAAACATAGGGGTGTCAACCCCAAGTAAAATTGTGCTATGGTATCAACCAATTAGATGTGTGTGCTTTCCTCTCAGACAATAGAGAGCTACCAATCAAGAGATGTGTGGACAAAGCAGAGCTACACAATTATGTGTCATAAGAAGTAAATATAAACAATGTTTAGATGCACAATTAACAGCTTCTGCTGGATTCACATGGAATCGTGCAGAGTCCTTTGTCTCCTCTCCCTCTGATGGTGACCCCCGTGACGTGACCAGAATTGGAGGAAAGGTGGCAGAAGAACCCCAGAAGGAGAGACTGGCTGGAGGAGCTCAGCGGGACTGAGCAGCAGGTCAGAGGATGGCCTGAGACTGACTAACCTACATTGCAATTGGTGCCCAAGTGAGGAGCAGCCGAGGAGATGGGACAAAATTTTATCTGAGAAGAAAGTGCAATAGTGAAGTTTCTCCTCCATATCCTTTCAAGAGAGGATTAAAATACAGAGCTTATCCTCAGAGAACTGTTATTGTGGGCAGGGAACACGGAGTGTCCCTGAAGAATGCAAAGTGAATGTTGCATTTTAAAGTAGAGACATGGGGGCACAACTTGGAAAATTGGTAATACTGTAATCCAGGAAACGAAGGTAGAATGCAATGCTGCCACTGGAGCATTGCCACTCTGGGCCTGAACTCGCTGTCCATATATCCGACATGTATTTGGCAATGACCTTGGCATTCCCTCCTTTGCTCCTCCATCAGCACCACCACTGGAAGAAACAAAAGGAGGAGGGTCACAGACGGTGCAGAACTTTTCTCCAGCACAGGACCCCAGGCATTGTAAGCCCCCAAGGGTGACCGAGCCCAGCACAAAATGAGCTGGTGGAAATTGAGGCCGAGGGAGAGAGCTGGAATCCTTTCACCACAACCTGCCCCTCGCACTTGCCACCTGTACCCATGACTCCCCCTTGCCAACTGTTTTGGTTTTGGACAAAATTACGGGAGATATTTTTCAAAGGAGTCTTCTTAGGAAAATAAACTTTCAGAACTTCTTCCCCCTCCCACTACTGGGTTCGGGAAGAACTTCCTCTGAGGGAAAAAAAGTGGAAAAAACTTGTTTATTTTAACAAACACACAGAAAAAACCCCCACTTTTTAGCACCAGGAAAGAACAATCCCCAGATGACACAAAACGTTTTCACCAAGGTGAGTGAGGATGGACGAGCTCGGTCAGTCCCTGCTGGGAAGGGTGCAAAGCTTCTTTTAGCAGGCTTCCAGAGGCAGTCTCTGATGTTCAGATTTCTCCATCTGGAGTCAGTGCTGATTTTCGGGATGAGGGGAAGAAGGGAGAGAGAAAGAGGAGCAGCTGGGGGCAGGAGAAGCTGGGGCAAAAGCTAGGGGAAGAAGCGGCAGCCAAAGTGGCAAAAGCAGCAGCAGCAGCAGGCCAGCCCAAGCAGCCCAGCAAACCAGCAGCCCCCAGCAGCTGGAGGCCCGCCGGGGTGGGGGAGGAATGGCCACGGCGGCAGCAGCTCCGTGCAGACGGGGGGGGGGCGCAGGGAGAGGAGTAGTCATAACACTAACCCAGGGCATTTTCCCCATTATTCCACATCGTGAACATTGACACACGATTGGGATATATACGCCCACTATACAATGTAAAAGCTTTCATCTACTTGCTTAAACTTTTAACACTTACTTTATTTCTTCTGTTTTACTTCACAATTAGATCTTCCTGAGGTACACATTGTGTTGTTTCATTTTTCTGCATTACTTACCACGTACATTTTGGTTCTTGAGCAAAGACAATTTCACGAATGGGTTTGCTTGTACTCGAGGCAGGATTAACTTATACTGCCTTTTTAAACAAACTTTTAACTTGGGCTACTGGGACTTTATTCACTATATTAAGGGAGTTAGACTGGGCAGGACCTGCTCGGTTGATGGAACTTCTGGTGTTAATTAACTAAGTAGCCTTTGCTAGATGTTGTTTTCAGTTTTTAAAAGACTTCCCACTCAATGCTTTTAAGGCGGTTTTCAACAATTTATTGTACCTTTTTACTTTACCTGCAGCTGGTGCATGGTAAGGGATGGGGTACACCCACTCAATACCGTGTTTTTTAGCTTAGGTGTTGACGAGGTTATTTTTAAAATGAGTTTCATTGTTTGACTTAATTTTTTCAGGGATACTATGCTTTTAAATGACCTGCTTTTCCAGGCTTAGGATGGTGTTTCGAGCAGTAGCATGGGATACAGGGTAGGTCTCCAACCAGCCGGTGGTGGCTTTTACTATGGTTAGCACATAACGTTTACCTTGGTGGGTCTGAGGCAGTGTGATGTAATTAATTTGCCAAGCCTCCCTGTACTTGTACTTGGACTAACACCCACCATACTAGAGGGCCTTTACCTGCTTGGCCTGCTTGATGGCAGCGCAGGTGTCACAGTTATGAATAACTTGTATTATGCTGTTTATGGTAAGATTTACCTCTTGGTTTCGTGCTTACTTATAGGTGGCATCTTTACCTTGATGGCCTGAGGCATTATGGGCTTATTGTGCTAGGAACAACTCTTCCTTATGCTTTCAGTCAAAATTTATCTTAGACACTTCTATCTTTGCAGCCTGATTTACCTGCTGGTTGTTTTGCTGCTTTTTATTGGCTTTTTTCTGGGGACATGGGCATTTACATGGCGAACTTTTACAGGTAGTTTTTTTAACTGAGTAGCAATGTCTTTTTATTTTTCAGCAGCCCAAATTGGTTTCTTCTGCGCTGCCAGTTCGCCTTTTTTCATTTTTTCAACTATTTTCACAGAGCATTGGCCACCATTTAGGAATTAGTGTACACATAGAGTTTCGGCCATTTTTCTTTTTTGCAATGTTTAGAGCTAGTTGAATAGCTTTAAGTTTAGCAAGCTGACTTGATTTGCCTTTTTTTAGTGGCCTCTGTGACCCGTCGTGTCGGGCTTTATACAGCTGCTTTTACTTCCGGTTTATTTCTGGGATGCAACAAGAACTGTCATTGAATAGAGCGTAAGGTTCTTTTTCTGCTGGTAGCTGGTTGTATGGTGGAGCTTCTTCAGCCCGGGTCACTGGTTTTTCTTCCTCATCCGTGACACTGAAACCTTTACCTTCTGGCCAGTTTGTAATTATTTTTAAAATTCCGGGGCGATTGAGTTTTTCAATTTGGGTGCGCTGAGTGATGAGGGCAATTCACTTGCTCCATGTGGCACTGGTGGCATGGTGGGTGGAGGGAACTTTTCTGCTGAACATCCACCCCAGCACTTGCAGTCGGGGTGCCAAGAGGAGTTGTGCTTCTGTACTGATTACTTTTGAAGCGGCTTGGACTTCCTCATAGGCGGCTAAGATTTTTTTCTTTGTTGGGGTATAGTTGCCTTCCGAGCTTTTGTAACATTTGCTTCAAAATCCCAGGGGTCGGCCTTGGGTTTTACTAGGCACTTTTTGCCACAGACTTTAAGACAAACTGTGGTTCCCGGCTGCAAAGTAGAGCACATTTTTCACATTTGGCTCCGTTCTAACTGGGCTAAGAGCTACTGCATGGGCGATTTCTTGTTTAATTTGGGGGAAGGCTTGCTGTTGTTCAGGGCTTTAATGGAAATTATTCTTTTTTTGAGTGACCTGGTAAAGAGGGCTTACAATTTGACTGTACTCGAGGATGTGCATTTTCTAGAAGTCTATAGCACTCAAGAAACCTTGTGTTTCTTTCTTGTTAGTGGGTGGAGACATAGCTGTGATTTTGTTCATAACATTAGTAGGAATCTGACGTCTTCTGTCTTGCCACTTCACTCTTAGGAACCGGATTTTATGAGCAGGTCTCTTAACTTTACTCTTCTTGATGGCAAAACCGGCTTTCAGGAGGATTTGGATAATTTCCTTTCCTTTTTCAAACACTTCTTCTGCTGTGTTTCCCCACACAATGATGTCATTGATGTACTGCAAATGTTTTGGAGCCTCACCCTTTTTTAGTGCAGCTTGGATCAGTTTATGGCAGATGGTGGGACTGTGTTTTCACCCCTGGGGCAGTCGGTTTCAGGTGTACTGCATGCTTCTTCAGGTGAAAGCAAACTGAGGCCTGCACTCTGCAGCCAAAGGAATAGAGAAAAACGCATTGGCAATGTTAATGGTGGCATACCACCTTGCTGCCTTGGACTCCAGCTCGTACTGAAGTTCCAGCATGTCCGGCACGGCAGCGCTTAGCGGTGGGGTGACTTTATTCAATGCACGGTAGTCTACAGTCAATTTTTATTTTTCATTTGACTTGTGCACAGGCTAGATGGGGCTGTTGAAGGATGAGTGGGTTTTGCTAACCACCCCTTGGCTCTCCAGCTGCCGAATTATTTTATGGATGGGGATCACAGCATTTTGAGTTGTCTTGTATTGCCGGCGATGTACTACTGAAGTGGCAATTGGTACCTGTTGCTTTTCCCCTTTCAGAAGTTTTACAGTCATTGGATTTTCAGGTAGTTCAGGCAAGGTATTTAGTTGCCAAATGTGCTCTGACATTACAGCAGCTATTTCAAATGCCTACTTAAGACCTTTTGGGTCCTTAAAATACCCACTTTGGAGGTAATTTATTCCTAAAATACATGGGGCCTTTGGACCAGTCACAATAAGATGCTTCTTCCAATCCTTTTCAGTTAAACTTACTTCAGCTTCCACTATGGTAAAGTTCTGTGATCTACCTGTCATACCAGCAATAGAAACAGATTCTTCCCTCACATATCTTGATGGAATTATCGTACACTGTCGCTCCTGTATTTACTAAAGCTTTATACTTCCGTGGTTTCGATGTGCCAGGCCACCGAATTCACATGGTCCAAAAAACATGGTTCTTCCTTGCCTCACCCTGGCTAGAGGTAGGGCCCCTCTAAGCCTGATTATTCTTCTTTTCCGGGGCATAGGTTTTAGAAGTTTTCTTAAGAGGGTCAGACATGTCATTATTATTATTATGTTTGGCATTTTGACTACGGGAAACAGGAGCGGCTCTCTTTTTGGCGGAACTTCCTTTTTCAATCTTGCCTTCCTTTAGATCACACACTCGTTGTGCCAGAGCAGCCGTAGGCTTCCCATCTTATTTCCTTATGTTTTTTCCAGAATCCTGCAAGAAAAACTACAACTCGGCTCGAGGAGTATACCTCCTCTCTCCATCGGGGAAACGACTGCATTGGATACTAGGACGTCTAATTTGCACAGCTGAAATTTGGAGGAGGTTCTCCTTAATCTTTTTCCTGAGCCTCTTATGATTTTCCTCTATTTTGTCTTCTAAGTTTTGCAAGCGTGTTTTCACGGCTGCGATTTTGGCATGGGTTGGGCCATGCACAGCATCCAGATAGGCTCGAAGCTTTTTAGCCATATCAAGAACTGTTTTATGTACTTTTTCTCGCTTCATTATTGCTAAGGCAGAGGCGTATTTAGATGGCCCGAGTCGCACAAGTTTTCTTTACATTACCGGTGTGCATGGGACCAGGTCCGGATTCCTAGTTGTTATATCTTCCGAAAAAATGATCTCCGCCACTGCCATTTCCCTTAGTCGTTGGATCCTTTGCTCCATGGTTTTCCATTGGGTTTGCTGCATATATAGGTCATCGGCACACAGATATTTTTGTGCCACACTGTCTAGGACTCGTGCCCAGAGGCTTTGAGGGTTAGCCTCCCTCATCATTCCCTGATCAATGACAGGATTATGTGACAGGGATTTCAGGTGTCTCGCTTCAGTGCGATCCAGGATGGTAGCCTCGCCTGCCGCATCTCAAAGCCGGACCAGCCAACTAATTATGGACTTATCGGGTCGTCTCGTATAATCCTTCTTCAGACTACGAAGATTTTTTAGGGAAAGGGATTAATTATTAGTCTTTGCTTTCACACTGGTTGTTTTGACTCTTGATTTTATATCAGGAGGCGTTGAGGGTCCTTTTTCTGCATTCTCATTATCATCATCCACTGGCCGATCGGTTTTCTTTGTGCACTTTCCACTTCTGGTGCTAGTAGCTATGGCCATTGGTTGAAGCTTATTATCTAATTTCACCTCTGTCCTTAAGTCTGGAGTGTTTACTATATCCTGAGTCACTGGGATGGTAATTAATCTATCTCCGTGTTCCCTGTCTGTTGTCTGTGGTCTTACAGTATCTAACAGGCTACGATAAGCATACGCCAGGGCCCAGCTTACTGCAGTGATTTTTTTTTCCTTAGGGTTATTATGGCACTTCTTTTTCAAATATTTTACCATTTCAGCTGGGTTTTGAATTTGCTCCTGTGGAAAGTCCCAAACGATAGGATCAGAAAATTTCTTTAACATTTGGCCCAGGTCCTGCCATTTTTCACACCATTCAGGACTCTTCACATTTTGCTTTGCTCCTAAATCAGGAGTTAGACCAGCCCCTCTAGAAATCTCAGCTCTCATTTTATATAAACTGTAAACAGTGTATAAAAAGCTTACTAAATTAAACATCAGAAAGATAATCTCTTTAGTATTCAGGGAAACCTGCACATTTGCTAATAAAGATGTAAAAAATTCAGAGGAGACAAAGGAAAGCAAAGGCTGAAAAGCCTCCTCCCCTCTTCTCCTCTAACAAACTGAGTGCATATCCATAACCAGGATCCAGAAGATATCCCTGGAACCGATTCCAGCATCTTTATAAACCTCTTACAAGCCATCGCAACCAAGCCCAGTCCGATAAATATTTTGGTCATTATCCCTCTAGTATAAAAGCTACAAATAAGGGACAGTACTGGAGCTATTTCCGGATAGGAAAATAACCCCAGAGACCAGAGAGGTAGTAAAACCTCAAAAAACCCTAGTATCCAAAACCACATACCAGCTTCCATCCCAAAAACATTATAAATCTATACCAATACACAGTTACAAGGTAATAAAGTTTTTTCCACTTCCTCATGCCCCTAACGTTGGGCACCAAGATTTGTTCTGGTTTTGGACAAAATTACGGGAGATATTTCCCAAAGGAGTCCCCCTAGGAAAATAAACCCCCAGAAGTCCTTCCCCCTCCCACTACTGGGCTCGGGAAGAACTTCCTCCGAGGGAAAAAAAGTGGAAAAAACTTGTTTATTTTAACAAACACATAGAAAAAAACCCACTTTTTAGCACCAGGAAAGAACAATCCCCAGATGACATAAAAGCGTTTTCACCAAGGTGAGTGAGGATGGACGAGCTTGGTCAGTCCCTGCTGGGAAGGGTGCAAAGCTTCTTTTAGCAGGCTTCCAGAGGCAGTCTCTGATGTTCAGATTTCTCCATCCGGGCCGGTGCTGATTTTTAGGGATGAGGGAAGAAGGGAGAGAAAGAGGGAGCAGCCGGGGGCAGGAGAAGCTGGGGCAAAGCTAGGGGAAGAGCGGCAGCCAAAGCGGCAAAAGCAGCAGCCAAAGCAGCAGCAGCAGTAGGCCAGCCCAAGCAGCCCAGCAAACCAGCAGCCCCCAGCAGCTGGGGGCCCACCGGGGTGGGGGAGGAATGGCCACGGCAGCAGGCAGCTCCGTGCAGACAGAGGGGGAGGGGGCAGGGAGAGGAGTAGTCATAACACTAACCCAGGACACCAACTCCACCATCACCCATTGGCCAGTATACTTGGCATGCAATGGGTGATCAACCTTTATGGGCATTGGAGTTATTTAAGAAACTGCAAGATTTGGAAAAACAAAGAAAAATCTGCATGAGCAATTCATACAAGACAACATGGCAGCCTGGTATCAACCAATTAGATTAAGAAAAGGTCGTGCTTGCCTCATGGACAATATAGAGGTACTAACCAAGAGACGCATGGACAAAGTGGAGCTACTAATTAAAATATTGTGTGACTGTGTGATCCAAGATAAGAAGTAAATATAAAAACGTTTAGAAGCACAATAATGGCTTTAGCTTGATTCCCATCGAATCATGTACAGTCCTTTGTCTTCTCACTTGACATGCCTAAGGCAATTGGACCAGTCAGGCCAAGTCAACCAGACCTGTTACCTGTTCCCTTGGATCCTTGGGGCCCCGCAGTGTCACACTGG